>CM034354.1:25115874-25177715 GCA_019925275.1 Mytilus edulis
CGACCTCCATATGACATTTGAAAATGTTTATAAAATGTTATGTGTTTGCTGGGATTGTCATGAAATAAACTTTTAGAATTAATGTGTATGCAATATTGTAAAATTAAAAAAAAAAGATTTTTTTTAAAGTTTTATAGTAATACATATAAGAAACATATAAGAAATCCCAATGTACAGTAAATTGCGTTAATGTTACAGTAATGCAATGTAAAAGCTAGTAAACATAAATATAATTTTTGCTTCATTCGCAATTAATCGGTTCGTTACCCAACCTGGCATTCAGGCTATAAGTCTCTAATGTGAACATATTTTTTGTTATTATTGGACTTCTGATCACCCCGCGTCTTTGTCGAGCCTTCGACTTTAGTTGAAAAAGCGAGACATAGCGATCCTACATTCCGTCGGCGTCCACAAAAATACAAGTTGTTGTTGTTTTTTTTTTTATTCTAATAACGTTCTGAAACCATCCAGGGTTTCTACGAAACTTAAACGAAAGCTTGTTTATATACATAAAATAGTGTCCAATGGTACATCTTATATGTATAACATTCTATTTTGCCGTTTGTTACTTATAAATGGACTTAGTCTTTCTACCAAGAAATATTACATTCACTCTGTGGGTACAGTTTTTAAAATTTGAATACCTTTTTTAAACTATCCTGGATTTGTACCAAACTGGGACAGAAGCTTGATTATAATCATAAACTCATCATAGATATTAGGACTAAATTTTGTATATACGCCAGACGCGCGTTTCGTCTTCAAAAGACTCATCAGTGACGTTCGAATCAAAAAAAGTTAAAAAGGCCAAACAAAGTACGAAGTTGAAGAGCATTGAGAACCAAAATTCCTAAAAGTTCATAAGATAGAATCTAGAAGTAAATTTTGTAAAACAAGAATTCCATATTTTCCGTTTTTTATTTATAAATGGACTTATATAGTGTTTCTGCCAGGAAACATTACATTCACTCTGTGGGTAAAGTTTTTAAAATTTGAATATTTTTTTAAACTATCCTCGATTTGTACCAAACTTTGACAAGCTTGTTTCTGATCATAAGATATTATCCAGAAGAAAATTGTATAAACAAAAGTCCATTTTCCCGCTTGTTACTTTTTAATGGACTTAGTTTTTCTTTCAGTTAACATTACAAACAGTCTGCAGTTAAAGTTTTAAAAACATTTATTAGATTCATAAACTATCCTGGATTTTTACCAAACTTTGACAGAAGCTTCTTACAATCAAAAGATATTATCGAGAGGAATATTTTTATTGATTTTTTCCTAATTTTGGTTGAATCTGCGATTCTCATCAAAAGTAGAAGAGACACTGGGTTCCGCGGAACCCTAACAAAATTTGTTGTATGGGGTTAGTGTTGCTAAGTCTATTTTTTTCTATGTTGTCTTATGTACTATTATTTGTCCATTTGTCTTTTTCTTTTTTAGCCATTGTGTTGTCAGTTTATTTTGGTTTCAAAAGTTTGGAGTCTTGTACATTTGAAGGTAATATTCTTTTTTTTATCATGAAAGGAATTTGTATGTAAGACAACAATTTCATTTAATAAAAAAAGTTGTTTCATAACATTTAAGGAAAATGTATTAGACTAGATTTATTTCACTTGACTGGGCGGAGTTTAAAAAGTTCGCTCATTTAAGACCAGTCCATCTATAGACAGGAGTTTTGGGATAAGCTCATCAATGAAGTGTCGTGTTATTCGCCCAATATCATACATTCAGTTATTTTGTATATGCGTTTGGTGACACGGATAAGTGATTAGAAATCAATTAGTATTATAACGGCAATCATCCTTATTGCACACATCTTCAAATAGACTGTCCTTATGCAAATTAAAACATAAGCTCCGCCCGATCAGTGGAAATAATAGTGGTTATACCACTGAAAATATGAGAAAAAAATACATTGATCAACATTCGCGAAAAACGAACCTTGGAATAGATCGGAAATTCAAACCAGAGAAAAGTATTGAGGAGGGGATACATTTGCTGTAATTCGTAAAGCGAGTAAGAAATAAAGATAAAGTAATGTATGCTTTGACTGTGGTACTCCGAGTTGGATTTTCGCTTACAATAACAGTCGCTGAAAGGTATATAGATATGTACTACAAATAACTCGAGGTATTATTGTTAACTGTTTGGCTTGTTATTTTTGGTATTGATTATTCAAATATAAAGCAACTTTTTTTCCATATCAGTCCAAAAAACAAAGTTAAATCACAAAATACTTAACTCCAAGGAAATTTCACAAAATAAAATCCCTAATCAAATGGCAAAATCAAAAGCTCAAACACATCAACCGAATGGATGACAAATGTCATATTGCAGACTTGGTACAGGCATTTTCTCATGTACTTTATTGTCAACTAATGGAAACTCAAAATATACTCTCACGACACTTACCAAAGAGGAAATCCTAGATAATCATAAGTCTGTTCTATGTTCCTTTAGAATTTCAACCACAGATACAAACTAGATCTACCATCACTATATTTAGAACTTAAACTACATTAGTGTCCTTACAAACAATGGTATATTGTTGGGTCTTCCAAATGCTCCACGAAACTTCAGACTAAATTATTAACATCTATTTTATCAGCAATTTAATCCAGGCTTCAAAGTTATTGTTAAACTGCCTTTTCTAGAGGTGGCGTGAATCAGATGTGGATACTAAAAGAATCCAAAGATCTTTTAGAGTACATTCAATCTAAGTCTCTGTCATCTTGCAATAGTACTAAAACATTTGATGTTCTACACTTTACACAAGTATTCCACATTTCAAACTAAAAGAACAATTGAACGAGTTGGTATTGCTTTGTTGCCTAAAAAAATGAATGGCCAACGCAGATACAAGTATCTTGTCTTAGGGAGGGATAAACTGACTTTATCAAGATGCTCGATTTCTTGATTATTGACAACATATTTGTTACGTTCGGAGGACGTGTTTTTCAACGGACTGTCGTCATTCTAATGAGAACCAATTGTGCCCCTATTTTTGCAGACTTGTTTCTTTATTATTATGAGGCTGACTTCATACAGGAACTTCTTAAAAAGAAAGATAAGAAGCTAGCAATATCCTTTAACTTTACTTTCCGCTAAATAGATGATGTTCTTTCAACTAATAATTCAAAATTAGGTGACTATGTTGAACGCATCTATCCCATCGTACTAGAGATAAAGGATATAACAGAAACAGTTAAGTCGGCCTCATATCCTGACTAACAGCACCTGCATACGGGGTATATATCTCCCAATTGATACGGTATTCCCGTGCTTGTATTTCCTATCATGATTTTCTTGATAGAGGGTTGCTGCTCACAAGGAAGCTATTAAACCAATAGTTCCAAATGGTGAATTTGAAATCATCCCTTCGTACATTTTACAGACGCCATCACGAGTTGGTTGACCGTTATGGAATAACCGTTTCACAGATGATATCGGTTTGTTCCTTACGTCGAACTACAATCCCCTTCCCTCTTATGAATGTGACCTACCGAATTAGACTATTTACTGGATTTGTTATAACATGAGCAACACGACGGGTGCCACATGAGGAGCAGGATCTGCTTACCCTTCCGGGGCATCTGATATCACCCTAGTTTTTGGAGGGGTTTGTTTTGCTTATTCTTTAGTTTTATATGTTGCGTCATGTGTACTATAGTTTGTCTGTTTGTCTTTTTCATTTTTAGCCATGTCGTTGTCAGTTTATTTTCGATTTATGAGTTTGACTGTCCCCTCTGGTATCTTTCGTCCCTCTTTTATTGACAGTCATCAAACATAAACATAATAATTAACATTTACACATAAAATGACATTTATCCAACCATATAAATCTGATTTATCTAAGTTATCAAGAGCAGATAAGTATGAAAATTCAATCATTTTGAGATTAAACATTTTCGCATTACTCATTAAACGATTTACATGTGTACACTAGTGTCAATTTCTGAATATAACAACATTTGATGACTATTATAAAAGTAGTAAATTTGCAGTGTTAACACGGCCATATTCTTTTTCGTCTGAAGAGATCTACGGAAATTTGTCTTGAGAAATGAAGATTGTTTTTTGTTTTTTTTTGGAGAAATTATGGTACACACATGATATATGATTGTGTAAGTTGTAGAAGTTGTAGGGGCGCTCACAGCAAAAAAAATAAAACAAAAGCTTTTCAAGATTTCGTAATTGTTAAGGGCAAGTTAAATAAACAGTAAATAAACGGGCCTTTTTCGGATTTCTAGGCCTGAAAAGCTAAACAGTATGTACATCTAAACACAGATGAAGTGATTGCAAGATGTTTCTGAAATGGAGGAAATATGATCTTTAACAGTTTTTGAGTTCAATAATGTACATGATGTAGTCAGGGGTATTTGGATCATTGTTTTGATATTCAAATTGATGTTTCATGAGCTGATCATGTTGACATTTTTCCTCGTCTCTACAGCCGAATGGGAAATGTTCCGGGCACAGAAAGTTTTACAATAATGTCATACATAACGAAACGACAACGCAAAGGCCCAGTGTAAGCCTCTTTATCAAGTGGAATCAACAGACTTTTTATCAGAAAATACAACAGAATAATAATGAGCAGTTATGCTACTGTGTTCGATATGCTTTAAGTTTGAAGTACATTTACAGAACAGTAAAAAAAAAGCAAATAGGTTCTACAATATTTAAACTGAGTAATAACTGTATTATTGAACGTGTTGTGTTTGTTTGAATTTGAGGCAAATAAAAACAAAACTCTAAAACTGTCAAAAAATAATAATCTGTATACAGTTTCATTTGTTTGAAATTGTTTATTTCCCCTTATTAACATTTTTTTCACTCACTTATAGAGTTTTCTTTGATAAGAACTTATTGGAATGAAGAATTCTAATGACTTAAACTCTGCAATCAAATTTGACTTAAGGATGTACTTAGGTGAGGTTTTGGAATTTGTGTCAAATGTTCAGACTCCTTGGTGTTTTTCCATACAATACAATGTAAAATATTTTGCCCCATAACACCCATTTATTTTTTCATATAAGACTTAATAATAGCTCATGAAATGTCATTTACCAAAATTTTAGAAGATTCTTGATTTTCTTTCTTTTGTTTGAGACCCAATTGATACCACTGCAAATATAAGGTAAAAGTCCGAGTCAGCCTTTTCCCGCCATATTTTAAATCTCAAATATCTCCAAAAGGAGGTCCATGACATATCAATATTTTTAGCTAATCTTTATCCTTAATTGATGCTCTACCAGCTTATAGTATCAATTTTAATTTCTTAATTTAATAATTTTAACCTAACCTCACCTAAGTACATCCTTAAAGCTAAATATTTCTAAAATACCAACCTGATACATCACTGGGTCGATGCCACTGCTGGTGGACGTTTCGTCCCCGAGAGCATCACACGCCTAGTAGTCAGCACTTCGGTGTTGACATGAATATCAATTATGGGGTAGTTTTTTTTAATTTCCTGTTTACAAAATTTTTGCATTTTTCGAAAAAACTAAGGATTTTCTTTCCCAGGAAAAGTTTACCTTAGCCGTATTTGGCACAACTTTTTTGGAATTTTGGATCCTCAATGATCTTCAACTTTGAACATGTTTGACTTTATAAATATTTTGATATGAGCGTCACTGATGAGTCTTATGTAGACAAAACGCGCGTCTAGCGTACTTATTTATAATCCAGCTGATGCTTTTGATAATTTTTTCTAACGATCCAGTATGTCGTTCATATAACAATCCATTTGCTACCCAGTTTTTGAAGGAATAAACTGTCTTTGCAATTTGTTATAAAATGTTTCTATTTACCCAGTTTTCTGATAATTGAAAAAAAAATATCTTTAGATTTTATAAACCTCCATTTGTTTTTACCAAAATAGAAATTACTTGCAAATAAAAAATAAAGTCTTGTATTTTTTTCAAGTCCTGTTAGTGATTTAACATCATCTAAATTTAGGTTAAACATGTTAAACATGTTAAAGGCAAAATAATTTTGCCTAGATTTTTTAAATATCTGGAGGGAATAATCTGCCAGTTCGGCAGAGAGATTGAAGTTAATTTGGAAACCTATCATGCCTATGAAGCTTTCAGTGTTGTAAAATAGCTATAAAAAATCAACCTTTTGATATCTGCCGATAAGTGTATTTATCAAGCCTATGAAGCTTTCAGTGTTGTAAAATAGCTATAAAAAATCAACCTTTTGATATCTGCCAATCAGTGTATTTTCTTTTACCTTGAAGTTCGCATTAAACAAAAACAACGGCTTCCAGTCTATTTAATGACTTTGTATGGAACAATATATGATACTGGTGAATTAAGTACAAATAATGAATATTATAAATTTGCTATAACATGTATAATGTCTAATAAAAAACATTGGGGAATATTATAATAAACATGATAAATGTCTAAAAAGTATTGAGAAAAATGAATGCATATTAAATGAACATGATGAAGGCAAAAATATCTACAAGTTGCATCGGAAAAACAATTTATCAATTTTTTTAAGGTTATTCAAAGTAATTGAAAAGAAAAATGCTATGTAATTCATAACTTTAAATTACTTTTAATTGAAATATGGTCAATTACACATTACATTTAACACATGTGTAATAACTTTCAAAAAATGTCATTAATTACAGCTAACTACAATTACATTTTTAATTTCCCCAGGTCTAACACAAAGAAGCCAAAAGTACGTGTTGTCATGTGATTCTTTACCACACAAGTTTGACAAAATCTTCTACCGCATACACCACACTTAAAATTGTGCTTTTCACCAGTGTGTATTTTTATATGCATACATACATTTGTAGTTTTAATCGTTGACTAAACCGTTTACTGCATACATCACAGTTTATCACCAGTGTGTATACTCCTTGTGTTTCTTAACCTGCGGCTTCTGCCTAAAACCCTTACCAAATACATCACATGTATAAGGTTTATCTCCAGTGTAAAAACGCATGTGTGACTTAAAGTGTTGTTTAAGACTTTAACCTTTACTACCTACGCCATAGCTAAAAGGTTTATCCTGCAGTGTGTGTCCTCATGTCCATCCGTATGTTACAACTTTGAGCAAATCCTTAATCGCATACACCAGGTTTATCACCATTATGATATATCATGTGTGACTTTAATTGATTAGATCGTTTAAACGCTTTAAACACTTTCCCACAAACGTCACAATTCAAAAGTTTGTCGGTATTACACGATAAAGTGGAATCATCCCTGAAACGACACAATTAAAAGGTGTATCATCATTGTGTATACATGGTATACACGTGTGTAACTTTAATTCACTACGTCGTTTAAAATCTTTACTACAAACGTCACAGGTGAAAGGTTTCTCATCATTGTGTATACACATGTGTGACTTTAAGTCACTAGGTCGTTTAAAATCTTTACTACAAACTGTACAGATGTAAGGTTTAGCATCATTGTGTATAAACATGTGTGACTTTAATTGTTGATTACGACTAAAACTTTTACCACATACATCGCAGCTGTAAGGTTTATCACCCGTGTGTATACTCATGTGTTTCTTTACATGCGACTTCCGACTAAAAGCTTTACCACATACATCACATGTATAAGGTTTATCACCAGTGTGAATACGCATGTGTGACTTCAATTCACTAGGTCGCCTATAATCTTTTCCACACACGTCACAGTTAAAAGGTTTATCGTCGTTGTGTATATGCATGTGTGACTTCAATTCACTAGGTCGTCTAAACTCTTTTCCACACACGTCACAGTTGCAAGGTTTATCATCAGTGTGAATACGCATGTGTAACTTTAAATGACCAAGTCGTCTAAAATCTTTTCCACACACGTCACAGTTGAAAGGTTTATCACCAGTGTGAATACGCATGTGTGAATTTAATTGATAAAGTCGTCTAAAATCTTTTCCGCACACGTCACAGTTAAAAGGTTTATCGTCGTTATGTATACGCATGTGTGCCTTCAATTCACTAGGTCGTCTAAACTCTTTTCCACACACGTCACAGTTAAAAGGTTTATCATCATTGTGTATATGCATGTGTGACTTTAAGTTATGTTTAAGACTAAACGATTTACCACATACATCACAGCTAAAAGGTTTAACATCGGTATGTATACGCATATGATTTTGTACGTGCGGCTTCTGTCTAAAAGTTTTACCACATACAGCACAGCTAAAAGGTTTAACATCAGTGTGTATACGCATATGATTTTTTACGTGCGGCTTCTGTCTAAAAGTTTTACCACATACATCACAGCTAAAAGGTTTAACATCAGTGTGTATACGCATATGTCTCTCTAAGTAACTTCTTCCGGCAAATCCTTTACCACAATCATCACATGTATAAGGTTTATCACCAGTGTGTATACGCATATGTTTATTTACGTGCAGCTTCTGTCTAAAAGCTTTACCACATACATCACAGCTAAAAAGTTTAACATCAGTATGAGTTCTCATGTGCAACTGTAAGTCATAACTCTGTGCAAATTCTTTACTGCATATATCACATGTATAAGGTTTATCATCAGTCATACCAGTGTGATTTATCATGTGTGACTTTAATTCACTAGGTCGTTTAAATTCTCTTCCACAAACGTCACAGTTAAAAGGTTTATCATCATTGTGTATACGCATGTGCGACTTTAAGTTTGGTTTTAGACTAAAAGATTTATTACATATATCACATTTAAAAGGTTTATCACTAGTGTGTATTCTCATATGCATCCGTAGCTGATATCCATGATCAAAATCTTTAACACATATTTCACATTTATAAGGTTGGTTAAGAGAATGCAGAATTGTGTGAGTGTTTAATTCACTAGGTTGGTCTTTTACATTTTCTTTCCTTTCCAATCCTTTAACACACACTTTATCACTTTTTTCGGACTTGTCATGTCTTTTCAATTCTTGTCCACACAATTGACACTCATTCTGTATCTTTTCTTCCCTTTCTAATCCTTTACCACACAGTTGACAAGTGCAATTCTAACCCCCATTATTACATGTCGTGTCTTCTTTTATAAAGTGGTCTGGTTTATGATCAGGGGACACGTTAATTAAACCCACTGTAGTTTTGTTGTCAGTCATTTTCTGTGTTTTGCCCCTTTTTCTCCGTTTTTGCTTTTGTTGTCTGGCCTTCATTCTTAACAAAAAGAAAAGAAAAACATAAATCAGTGAATTTAATTTGAATATCTAACATTTTCTAAATATCTAAGGTTTTTTTTATATGTGTACGTAAATACGTTTTAATAATAGCTATGGGTCATGCTATTCAGGAAGTAACCCTCTGATATACAGTTGTTGTTCCTTTTTGAGTCTAAAAATGAACTTTAAATTTTGATTTTTTTCTCTATCTTCGTGCCATTTGTTATTTGTAGAATTTTTAAAAGATGTACATCATTGAGGCAGTTACAAATCATCACAACTCGGCCGATTCCGTCCCTTCGTCTAGATAGAAGAATATCGAATTCACCCGAGGATTGTCGATTGCAATCAGGGAATCTGATTGGACGAAACAAATGCATGTCGTCATTTGGTAAGTAACCGCCACAATATGCACTGCCCAATTGAGCAAGTGAAATTAAAAGTTGTGTTTCGACAAATTCACATACTATTTGTATTTTTCTCTGTTATAGACATTATAAATAAACTGTTATCACAGAGATATGTCTCGCCTTTTTGAAATTTCGATAATGCAAAATGTTGAAATCAAAATAGCAACACTTTAACATGCAAGTCTTGCAAATATTCAAAGTCAATGAACCCTGACTGAAGGTACATGGCTTAACAATCCCAATGGAAATGAAATGTGCAAATGTTGATACAACTGCATCCAAATACTATTGACTTATCATAAGTAGTTCCCTTTAAACAAACCTAAACACAAACTTATACATATACTTAAGTAAATAATCCATAACAAAATGTGTAAACAGGAAAGTTATAAAAATTACCATATATTTGATATTGATGTCAACACCGAAGTGCTGACTACTGGGCTGGTGATACCCTCGAGGACGAAACGTCCACCAGCAGTGGTATCGACCCAATGGTGTAAATAGTTATCAAAGGTACCAGGAATATAATTTAGTACGCCAGACGCGCGTTTCGTCTACATAAGACTCAGCAGTGACGCTCATATCAAAATATTTATAAAGCCAAACAAGTACAAAATGGAAGAGCATTGAGGAACCAAAATTCCTAAAAAGTTGTCTCAAATACGGCTGAGGTTACATATACCTGGTGTAAGACAATCCTTAGTTTTTTTTTAATTTTTGTAAACCGGAAATATATAAAATTGACAAACCACATTACTGATATTCATGTCAACACCGAAATGTTGACTACTGGGCTGGTGATACCCTTGGGAACGAAATGACCACCAGCAGTGGCATCGACCCAGTGGTGTAAATAGTTATTAAAGGTACCATGATTATAACTTAGTACGCCAGACGTTAAAATTGTCACTTCTTGTTTTATCTGAAAGTTCAAAAAATGTATGGTTCTGTATACTTGCACATAACTCAAGTACAGAAAATAGCTACTTCCCGTTTACACAACGATACTTCAGGTTTGCTTTTCATGTTTCATGTTCCATGGCGTTATCAATTATCGACCCATTTCAATTTTACCCACTGTGTCCAAGTTATTTTGAACATTCCTCACGCTTTCAGATATGTTTTTACAACACAGTGTTTAATTTAATTGAAAACAAATTATATAACTATAAGTAACTATAACTAACTAATTTTATTCAGTGTAAAATCCAGTACAAAGTCCTACAAAAGGAGCATCGCTGAAACTCATGAACACATATAAAAACATATACAAAACAACAATAAAACATAACAGACAACAATCCCTCTCGTTTTGATAGAAGTTGCATTCACATATAAAATGAAACTCATATTCAAGTTTGTTATCAATACTATGTTTACATATTCTTGATCCAACTTGAAGCGTATTATTATATCTGCCTTTTTCAATGTGTAAATTGTGGTTTGAAATTCTTAATTTACATAACTGTCAAATATATTGTTTTGAGTTATTTAACTTTGTATAAGTCTGAGATTTATATTCCTTTTTAAACTTGTAATATGTGGGAAGTTGTTTTGCTTTTAATATAAATATGTTATCCTTGCGTTCCATATATTTACTTTTTTCAAACAATCGAAACATCGTAAAATTAGATAAATTCATTGATGTATGTTAACCTGTTTAGTGTATTTCAGATTGAACTAAATTTTTTTCTCATCTGAAACCATCTGACTTATGGTCGGGTTTATCCGTGAAAAATTGTTGCACAATCAAATTATAAAAAGTTATGTATATATAGACAATATCTGAAAAAGTCTAATTTTTGGAAATAAGAAAAAAACAAAATTTTTTTTTTTAGACCCAGTATTTTAATAGCACAAATCGAAGAACACACATTGGGAATCTCGGAACTGTTGTCTGTAATTCAAACAATTGTTTAATAAGGAAACAATGGCTATTTTAAAAATGATACAAAACAAATCCAGTTCTTTCCTGTTACCAAAGTGAATCAATTTAAAAAAGTTTCTAATGGGAATAAGGAATAGGTGCTTCATAACCCAAATACTTCAGTCTTTATATTTCTTTGAATTGGGTCACTAAAATTACAGTCACGTTTTTGTTTTAATCAGCTTAATAGTTTGTGAGAAATTAAGTATAAAATCAAACGAAATCAATAGCAATTTGTGCAAAATTTCATCAAAAAATCTAAAACACGTTGCATCATGAGAGAATATAGTGTAGAGCAATAAATTCTCCAGTAAATGATTAAATATTCATCTACTCTACATACAAAAGATGAATACTGACACAAAAGGTGATTCCGAGATGAAAAACGCCACTTATGTACTTTTTTGTTTTCATTACAAGATCCAGCTGGGTCCTTTATACCTCAAAGTTTGTACTTTTAAGGCAAATAAATCAAAATTTTGAGGTTACTATCACACATTTATTAACTAATTGTAACAATAAATGAGTAATTGAATTGTTCAAGCTGAAAGTATGAACTACATCAAGTTTTTTTAATAGTCCAGTATACAGGAAATCAGAAAAAAGTCAGAAAAAGTTCAAAGCACTGGCTTGCTCCACTTACTAATATACATGGAAGAGCCCCATTTCAAGGCAAAACATGTTTTTGGACTCAATCCACTGAAAATATTTCATGTTTGCAATGTTTTTGTGAAATAACATAATTATTAAGTATTTTGCATGTTACAATTTTGGTATGTTTAATAGAGGGGGGATCAAATAACATAGTGTAACATTATGGGGGGGGGGGGGGTCAAGAAAATTTTATATGTTTGATTTCAAAATGACCAGCAAAATTGACCTTAATAAGCATTGTGTTAAGAATTAAATGCTTCTTTTATAAATTCATTGGGGGTGTTTTAAAGCGTTGACCAAAGTACATTTTGTACGAAGCGCGGAAATATGCGCACGGTCAACGCTTTTACAATCCTAGTATGAAATAATTAAAAGAAGCATTCAATACTTATAATTACATTTTTTTGCTATGCTCATGAAAAATTCATTTTTATCAATTATTTCTTTAAATAACCTGTGCACTTTTTTAGTGACGTGTCATCATAAACTTCATTGGGATATGAATGTGAGTTTTAGTATGATGCACAGGCGTTTAATGTTATCCAATCAAAATAACAGATTTTACTGAAACATACATGTACTATATTAATTATAATAAGTTTCATAACATTAATTGGTTGAGGTAGAAAACGGAAACAATTAAACAAAAACAGCATTTTCACATATATAGAGTCGTAACTACATGTAATGGGAGGGGGAGTAGGAGGGGGTGAACGGATCATATAAAAATTGCGGTTTTTATCCAACGCAATCATAGGTTTGAACGTAGTTTTCAATTTAGACTCGTTTATATTTTTTCGTTTGGGCTTGTATCATATTTTCCCTCCGGTTTATATGATCCGTTCATCTTATATTGACTCTTAACATTTAAGTGTCTATCTAAAAATTAGGGTACTTTTTATATGGCCTTCCAAATACCGTTTCGATCCCTAACATCACTAAAGAGACATTTATTGTCGAAATCCGGATCTGGTGTAAAAAAAATATTGACACCGTATGTTTGTGGCATAAAATCGTGGCTACAAGTTAAAAAAAAAAATCTGTTTAGTATTAAATTTATATTAAGATCCATTTTGTTACATCTTGTGATCAATTTTATTTGGCAATCGCCAATGTCAGTCAGCAGGGTTAAAGAACATCGATCAGTTGTTCGACCTGTTAATCAAATGCGTTTTGTTTAAATATACTTTTTCACTTTTTTTGTCTTTTGGAAAGTATATATGTTACAGTGAATTTGTATAATCAGAGATTATGTAGAATCCCTGATTTTTCAGGGAATATGTAGAATCACTAAAATCATTAGTAATTATATATAATCCCTGAAAATGACCAGTGATTTTACATAATCACTGAAAACTTTACCTATTATTCCACAAATTCCCTAATATAATTTCAGGGAATATGAATAATTTAAGGATCCTTTGTTTGATAAAAAAAATAGAGACAAATTACGATTTTTTACTTTCATATTCCTTGCCAAATGAAATAATTTTGCTTTTAAACACAGAGGATGATCTTAAAGATATAACCAACACAGGGTTTTCGAGATAAAGTTGAAGACTTCAAAATTAATAATATTAACTAAAGATTCCCTCTTTTTAGCGCGGTTAACTTGACTTGTAGTGTTTGTTTATTAAAAGCCAGCGTTAAATAAATATTCATGTTCTATTTGTAAATCCAAGGAGCATGTTATTTGTGGTACATGTAAAACAAATGGTGAAGAAGATTATGAACATCTGTTTTTTTTTTGTTTTTTTTATTTTCGTTCTTGTTCAAATGAACAAGAAATTCAAACAGAGAGAACTTACACATCTAAATGTATAGAAAATTTAAGGATTGACAATTAGAACAAAATTTTAGCGGAAGCAATTCCACAGGGTAAAAAAGGAAAGGGAATTCAAAAAAATATAATGGTAATTGTTCACCAAAAGTCTGAACAAGGATATCGCCTGGCAAAAAAAAAAGACATGGTATCTTGCCCGGACCAGTTTGAGGTTAATTGCTAATTCCCTTTTTTGGGGGTACTTGCAGATGTTTTTACTGAACACTTTATTTCTCTTGGACGGGTCATAATATCTGATTCAATATGTAAAGGAAAGTTGTTTTTTGTAAATATAGATATTGTGGAAAAACAGATATGAAGCATTTTATTTTAATATATTGTGTTTAACATTTTAATATATTGTGCCTAACATTTTTAAAATTGGGGTTATCATTTTGATATTTTGTTCTTCACATTTTACAATTGATGTGTATACAGTGTAATGCTGTTTTAATATGATTTTATAGCATAAATTAATTGACTTTTATTCATTTTCTTTATAAATAGACTATTTCTTCATTTCAGTTATTATGTATAATCCCTGATGTTTTTTCTAGTGATTATACATAATCCCTGAAAATGTTAGTGATTATATATAATCCCTAAACTGGCCAGTTATTCTACATAATCCCTGAAAATTTCAGGGATTCTACATAATCACTGATTATACAAATTCACTGTAACATATATATACAAGTCTAAATTGAAAACTACGTTCAAACAGAGACATATAATACATATAATAATATTATATGTCTCTGGTTCAAACCCATGATTACGTTGGATAAAAACCGCAATTTTTATACGTGTGCATGTAAAACAAATTTCGTTGTAGAAGGGTCTAAAGACAGCACAAACAACATTTCCCAAAAGACCAAAAAAGTGAAAAAGTATATTTAAACATATATATATATTAATCAAACTTTTTTTTAGAACATTAACTGACTCTTTTATATCATTGAAAAAAAACCAATAAAAAGTTTTAAATTTTGATGTAACATTATAAATAAAACATAGTGATTGCGTTTTTTCTCTAAGCCAGGGCATTGGTCAACTCTTTTATGTGTAACCGGCGCTCCATATATTAATTTATATGTTCGTGGTTATCGGCCTTTGATTTGCTGAATGACAAGGTGTACAAATTAGAATTACAAAATTTTTATGCTCATGTATAGTAACCGGGTAGGTAGGTATTTGTATTGCATAAAGATTGTATATTTTGTATGAAAAGAATTGCAAAATATCTGTTATCTACATACCAAACAAAGTACTGACTGTGTAACAATGGAAAAATTATTGGAAATCCAAATTATCTCCCCTGCAAACTACGAAAAGCGAAGCTCTTTATTTTTTTTACACGTTCTCATCAAATGCCAAATTATTTCTCGTTATAATTAAAATGAAAAGTTCTAGTTGATGACACAGTCTAGTTATAATGCATAAAAAATAATAACTGAATAACAGTGATCAGAATTACAGTGAAAAGATAATATGTCTCTGTTATCATTATTCTTATTAGGCCAACTAAAATTAATTAGTAGATTTTCATCCAAATTTTTGAAAAAAATGGGGCGGGTGGGAGGATTTTATTTTTTAAATATTATTTCATATAAAACCTTCTTGTCACGTGTTATTCATATATGCAGTATAATTATAAGCTTATATCATGTAAATACATCCATAAAGTATTTTATATAAGACAATAACAATCAAAACTAAGGAGTAACCAGAGACTCATAAAACCAAAAGACATTTACATCAACAGATGAACAGTTACAAATACACCTTATCGCTATTCCCGGCTGACCCGTCCGCTTGAACTTTTGACGTCAACAACAATCACTTTTCCATTGTGGCGTCAGACATTTTGTTTTATGACGTCAAAATTTTACGGGAACCTGTGTGATTTCCAGCAATGGCGGACAAATAGCGATAAGGTGTATAATAAGTAGGAAACAACACGAACTCCACTAAATTCCTGGAGTGAAATCAAATGCTCCTGAAGGGTAAGCATTACCTGCACCATATACGACACCCGTCATGTTATTTCTTTGTTCAGCTCGGTAATGATAGAAGGTTGTTACGACTGAGGAAGAATATCACTGAGATATATATGATTGCTGACACACTTTTGTCATAATGGCCTATCAGCTCATGATGGCGACCATAAAATTGCTTGAGTGATGACCTTAATTTGATTGATTTATAGCCCTGTCTTAGCAACTTTTGAGAAAGCAGTATTCCTCGTTCAACAAAAATCAACATACTTTGAGCTAGATTTAGAGTCACGTATCAATTGAGACACATATACTCCATATGCTGGTGCCGCTTTTTGAAATTCATAAATATATATGATTTGGCAACCACTGTTCTACATGTAATTGCCACTTTAGAAACCTTTTTTATAGAACACAGCAGAAATGTGGAGAAATGCTCTCTTCAGTTGGACTACCTACATCAAATGTATTTATTTCTAAGCACTGTTTTGTTGTCCTAATAAAATGAAGCAAATGCATTGGTATGCAATGCTAGTACGATAAGTACAGAATAAAATGAAAACTCAAACGGTGTTGAAATAATAGGCTTGGTCCTTAATATGCAAGATGCATATATAGTTACAATGTAGAACATAAAGTTGTTTAATGACTCTATCATGTGTATTGGGAAAGATAATGTTTGCTGTTTTTTCTACAAAAAACGAAAGACATGGCTAATTCTTAATCTAAGAGCTTGCTAAAATTAATAAATTAAAAAAGCGTATGTTTGTCGATTTTCTGAACTCAATATACGGTCACCAATCTAAAAAGTTCATGCTCGTGTCAATTTCTTTATTCCAGTCAAATGTGTTCCACGATTCTTACGCTTTTGGGTTTCATTCACAGTCCAAATTTCTTGACACAAAGTCATGGTATAAATAAAATAGATCGAAGGTGTGACTTGCGGTGATTTGCGTTCTTGAACACAGCGTATTACTCGTAACCCGAATATTTCATGCCTTCTAGTAATCAATCTCTATTCTCGGTAAATGATGTTGTCATCATAGATCAGCAGAATATATTGACTTAATCATTCAGTAAGAATACTCTAAGATTACGAAAACCGAAATTTGAAACAGGAAATTTTACATGAAACGAAATTATCGACAGTTACCGGTAATGGAAATGAACAAAATCCGGAAATCGTAATTTTTTCAAAAATAAAAAAAATCGGGGCGGGAAGATTTCAGAGGGGCGGGCGGGGATGAAAATCTATCAATTAATTTTAATTGGCCTTATAATTTCTTGATAAATTATAATTAGAGGACAGGCTGGGACAGTCACTATTATTATAACGTAACGGTACCCAAATTGCACCGAGTACCCAAATTGCACCTATTTATCAAAAATAGCAGCGAAAATCTAACAAGATTTCCTAGAGACTAAAAAAATGGTATTTTTCTGATTTGATACTATGCACGTCTTTCAACATAGGTAAAAATATTTAAAAAACGTTCACAATATTTATCAACAGATGAAGTGTTTACTGAAAAAGCAAAATGTACTGAAACGTCGCCATGCGACGTCATCAAAACGTCATCTTTTTAAATTAACAAATACAATACGTTTCAACTATCCATTTCTTAAAAAATGAAGAGTAAGCATGGACAAATATCCAATTGTTCAAAATATTTAAAAAAAATAAACAAAAGCTCTGTTATTCGACTTTTGACGATGCGAATTTAAGCATGGATGCAATTTGGGTACTCCTCATTACAGAATCTGGGATGGTTTGGAGGTAAGTTTAGACCAATTTTTCTATGATTCCTTAGGGATTGAAAACCAAATTGGTGTACCTTTATAATAAACAAGGATACGGCTACAAAATAAACACAAAATGGAAATTTTTGTCTTTATCATAAAAAAACTTAGTTGAAAAAACTGTCAAAATAGGTGCAATTTGGGTACCGTCACGTTATAGTGTTAGTATTATACTACATGATTAAATTTCCCAGAGGACAAGCTAGGCTTTACACTTTATAGTAGATAGGAATCACTGTCCAGAGCACCCCTCCCCTCCTATTATTTACATTTCTGGACACACCATTCATGAATCTTTGACTTTGTGATACATGTCCAGTAATCAGGTAAAAGTCGACAAATAATAGTAAGGTGTATAGGAGGGTAGTCCAAATAACTATGACATTTATAGGGGAGGTGTCGCATCAAAACATTAAATTAGCCCTTCAAGATGTCATATGATATGGACTGTCAAAGCAGTGGCGTAGCTGGGTTATTTTTACGTGTACGCCCGAACCTTGGCGAGGGATATGAAGGGTGCCAACCGCTCAATGTTAAAGCAGCTCCTGGTAGTGGGTTCGAAAGGGATGAAGCTATCGAGAATGAGATACCGTAATGATTCGCCTGCGGTATATTGAACCCCCTACTCTAGACCTTTAATTAAAAAAAATCCGGCAATTCTAACTCTTTTATGTAGTAAGAATACACCAATAAGTAGTTTGTATGTATTAAACTTGCTGGAAAAGATATTTTGAAAATTTTACTTAGCCATGGTATTTTGACCCTCCTGTGGTATATTGAACCCCCTGCTATAGACCTTGAATTTCAAAAATTCAAGCTTTTCTAACTTTATATCATTGTAATAATACTCCAATAAGTAGTTTTTATGTACTAAACATGCTGGAAAAGATGTTTTGAAAATTTTACTTAGCCATGGTATTTTGACCCCCCTGCGGTATATTGAACCCCCTACTATAGACCTTCAATTTCAAAAATTTTAGCTATCCTAACTCCTTCACATAGTTATTATACTCCAATAAGTAGTTTGTATGTATTAAAATGCTTGAAAAGATATTTTGAAATTTTTACTTAGCCATGGTATTTTGACCCCCTGTGGTATATTGAACCCCCTGAGGTATATTGAACCCCCTGCTATAGACAATTCAAGCTTTTCTAACTTTTAACATTGTAATAATACTCCAATAAGTAGTTTGTATGTATTAAACATGCTGGAAAAGATATTTTGAAAATTTTACTAAGCCATGGTATTTTGACCCCCTGCGGTATATTGAACCCCCTACTATAGACCTTAAATTTCAAAAATTCTAGCTATCCTACTCCTTTACATAGTAATAATAGTTCAATAAGGAGTTTTTATGTATTTAACATGCTGGAAAAGATATTTTTAAAATTTTACATACATGTAGCCATGGTATTTTGACCCCCCTGTGGTATATTGAACCCCCTACCTAAAACCTCAAAGTAAAAAATATGATAGCCAATTAATTGTAAATTAGATTATCTGAAATACTATTTATCAAAAACCGGGGGGTTCAATATACCGCAGGGGGGTTCAAAATATCATGTGAAAAATGACCCCGGGGTCAAAATACCATGCGGTATAATGACCACGGGGTCATTTTACCACATGGTATTTTGACCCGGGTTCACTTTTTTGGGGGTTCAAAATACCATATGACACCGGCTATCTGTCTATCAGAAAAGAACAGAAAAATGAACGAAAACAAATGCTTTCAAATTTTACCGGTAGCTTTAGACATAAGTCATAGAAAAAGCTTCTTCAGCGTTTTCATAAAATTCGAGGAAGGTTTGACAAGTAGCTAATTTTATTGAGAAATAACAAAATGTAAGCCCAAACTGCGACCACTTATTAATTGCAGGAGGAAATACATTTTGTCCTTAAAATGTGGGAAAATAAAACATGTTAAAGATATACTTGCATTATTAATGTATTATATTGCTCTGAATACTCTTTTGATCATAAACAGTTTCTGTCCAACTTTCGTAAAATTTCACAGAGAGTCATTCAAAAGACTTTATCCACATTCGGAATCTAAATACATGTATTGATGCCGCTTTGTCTGGCTTTTGGGACATAAATCACAGGCTCGACAAAAATTCAAACAGCATACTGAATCTGAGCAGATAGTGAATTGCTTTAAATATATAAGAAAAGTACGTAGAATTCATAGTAGATTCATACTTTTACAAAAGATTCGAACAAATATATTAAATGATCTATTTGAGTAAATTTAGTCCCTTTTTATTCAAAATTACAATCCATTGCAGTCTTCACGCTGAGTGGCAGTCCAGGCTTGTAAAATTGGTCTCAGCCTGTAAAAATCATATATATATATACCATTTGTATACAGGCCAACAGAATCTAACTAAAAAATTTCAAAAGTTGAAATCGGGCCTGTAGATTTAACAGTTCATCGTGAAGACTGCATTGAAAAAAGAAGCACAACAAGGCTGATCTGCCTTTGACCAGTTTTTCTTATTCTATGTCGATTATTTGTTTTATTTTCAAAATTCAAGTGTACGCCCGGTGTGTTTTGATGTAAACGTAGCTACGCGCATGCAAAGGGTAGTAATGCCTTATACCGTCAGGAATAATGGTCATTTTCGGCTACCATAAACGTCAAATTGGTTTAATTTAACTGTAATGCATCCTTATCAATTTTGGTCAAAGGTCTAACATGTCTGAATTGGCCATTTCAGAATCTAAAGCATCATGGGTAATTTCATTGTTCGTTCCCCAAAGTGAAAATAACGTTACATCATTGGTTGAATTTCCATTGTTTATTAAGATTTAAACCAGTCAAAACACTTTGGTGTACGCTTTTGAAAATATTACCCAGGATGCATTAGATTCTGAAACGGCAAATTAATTATCACATGTATCATTACCATTATTTGGTGAAAAAAATAATGTGATTGGTTAAAATCAGTTGATATTTTTATTGTCTTAAAGAAAGTGTACATTTTATCGTGATGCATCTAAAATTACCATTATTAATGATTAATGTTATTTGGCAAGAATTTTGCTTGTTATTCATGTCATCATGGTCATTGCATGTTATTAGTCATGAAGGTACCTACCCCCATTACAAGGAGGTCTCATTGCGGGTTACTGATTCTGGATCCTGCTTACCATGCTTACTGTTTTGTCGGATTCTCATGAGGATGTATCCCGCTTACACTATGTACATACTAGTGTGCAATCCTCATTTTTTTGTAATTCACTATGTCCCACTAGACTTTATTTCGAGTTTTCAAGGCACAATAATTTCTAAAAATTCGGCAATTCTGCAGCATCCCACTAAGACCCCAATGAGACTCACTTACTACCTTCCTGCATAGACTCAATGTAAAAGAAAACATAAAATAAACAAAAATACCTACATGTAAATACATGACATATCTACGTATGGTACCCTTACTTTTTATACGACCGCAAAATTTGAAAAAAATTTCGTCGTATATTGCTATCACGTTGGCGTCGTCGTCGTCGTCGTCGTCGTTGTCGTCGTCGTCGTCCGAATACTTTTAGTTTTCGCACTCTAACTTTAGTAAAAGTGAATGGAAATCTATGAAATTTTAACACAAGGTTTATGACAACAAAAGGAAGGTTGGTATTGATTTTGGGAGTTTTGATCCCAACATTTTAGGAATTAGGGGCCAAAAAGGGCCCAAATAAGCATTTTCTTGGTTTTCGCACTATAACTTTAGTTTAAGTGAATAGAAATCTATGAAATTTTGACACAAGGTTTATGACCACCAAAGAACGGTTGGGATTGATTTTGGGAGTTTTGGTTTCAACAGTTTAGGAATTAGGGGCCAAAAAAGGGCCCAAATAAGCATTATTCTTGGTTTTCGCACAATAACTTTAGTTTAAGTAAATAGAAATCAATGAAATTTAAACACAATGTTAATGACTACAAAAGGAAGGTTGGTATTGATTTTGGGAGTTTAGGTCCCAACAGTTTAGGAATTAGGGGCCAAAAAGGGACCCAAATAAGCATTTTTCTTGGTTTTCGCACCATAACGTTAGTATAAGTAAATAGAAATCTATGAAATTTAAACACAAGGTTTATGACCATAAAAGGAAGGTTGGTATTGATTTTGGGAGTTTTGGTCCCAACAGAATAAGGGGCCCAAAGGGTCCAAAATTAAACTTTGTTTGATTTCATCAAAATTGAATAATTGGGGTTCTTTGATATGCCGAATCTAACTGTCATGACTGTGTATGTAGATTCTTAACTTTTGGTCCCGTTTTCAAATTGGTCTACATTAAGGTCCAAAGGGTCCAAAATTAAACTTAGTTTGATTTTGACAAAAAATGAATCAGTTAGGTTCTTTGATATGCTGAATCTAAAAATGTACTTAGATTCTTGATTATTGGCCCAGTTTTCTAGTTGGTCCAAATCGGGGTCCAAAATTAAACTTTGTTTGATTTCATCAAAAATTGAATAAATGGGGTTCTTTGATATACCAAATCTAACTGTGTATGTAGATTCTTCATTTTTGGTCCTGTTTTCAAATTGGTCTACACTAAAGTCCAAAGGGTCCAAAATTAAACTTAGTCCGATTTTAACAAAAATTGAAATCTTGGGGTTCTTTGATATGCTAAATCCAAAAATGTACTTAGATTTTTTATTATGGGCCCAGTTTTCAAGTTGGTCCAAATCAGGATCTAAAATTATTATATTAAGTATTGTGCAATAGCAAGTCTTTTCAATTGCACAGTATTGCGCAATAGCAAGAAATATCTAATTGCACAATATTGTGAAATAGCAAATTTTTTTTTAATTAGAGTTATCTTTCTTTGTCCAGAATAGTAAGCAAGACATATCTAATTGCAAAATATTGTGCAATAGCAAGATTTTTTTTAATTGGAGTTATCTTTCTTTGTCCAGAATCAACTTAAATCTTTGTTATATACAATATACAATGTATATTCACTTTTTACTACCAACTGATAAATTAAAATAATCTTTACCATTCAGTGATAACAAGCAGTTTTTTTACATCTTAATATTTTATGATGTATTTAAACAGTCAGGGGCGTTACTTAAACAAGTTATTTTTTTTAATTACTTATGTAAGTAATTTTTTATTTTAAATACAATAAAATTACTTTATAGAGTTATTTTAATTTTCAATAGAAACATAGACTAAATGTAGTTTTCATGATTTTAAACTACATTTTATATCATAAAATAAAGAATTTATCAAATTTGAGAGGAGTATAGAGATGAAGGGTTACTTTGAAAATAATAACAAAAATATTACTTGAATAAGTTATTTTAAAAAATTTTGAAAAAAATAGCAATTACACTTATCTAATGCACATATGTAATTGATTTAGGTTACAAATTATAAATAACTTCAGGTCTTAATTAATTCACAAGTATCTATCTATTTATATCAGTCTACCTTCAAGATTTTAGAGGAAAATGATAATTTAATAGTCCCAAGAGACCAATCTTTGACCCAGAAGCGTGGGTATGAAAGATAAGTGCATCGGAAAGTTAATTAGTGTTTCTGAAGAATTAGTTTTTATATATCAAGGGAAAAATAACCAGATAACTGTGAAAATTATTTAAAGCTAGTAAAATCTGTATTCTTGGACACCTATAAAAAATAATATTCAGAAAAATAACTTATATAAGTTATATTTAAATAAGCCTCGTTTTCAACATTACTTGTATAGGTAATTTTAATTGTTACTTGTTTAAGTAATGCCCCTGACTGTTAAATGAGTAGTTATTGTTGCAAACTCCATTAGAAATTTTAATTGAGATTAGTTTTGGAATAAGGGAAAGGGGGATGTGATTAAAAAAATTGGGTTCAATTTTTCTCATTTGAAATTTCATAAATAAAAAAGAAAATTTCTTCAAACATTTTTTTGAGAGGATTAATATTCAACAGCATAGTGAATTGCTCTAAGAGAAAACAAAAATTTTAAGTTCATTAGAACACATTCATTCTGTGTCAGAAACCTATGCTGTGTCAACTATTTAATCACAATCCAAATTTAGAGCTGAATCCAGCTTGAATGTTGTGTCCATACTTGCCCCAACCGTTCAGGGTTCAACCTCTGCGGTCGTATAAAGCTACGCCCTGCGGAGCATCTGGTTTTATATGCCATCTAAGACGGGACTCATTATCATGATTATGGTAAACCGTTGTCCGTCTGTCCATCTGTCGTCCATACTTCGGACAATTACTAAAAACCGCTTCCACCAACTTTCAGGAAACTTTTTTGAATTGTTTATATTGATTGACGTAAACTCCCTTTCAATTTTTACAAATTTCAAATTTTTTGTTTCAATGGTTTCCATGTTATGAACATGATGAAGTTATATCCTTAAAAAAGGGGATTTTCCAGTTTTCAGACAATAACTCTAACCGTTTCCACCAACTTTGATGAAACTTTGGTGAATTTTTTATATCTATTGATGTATGCTCCCTTTCAAGTTTTATAAATTTTAGATTTTACATTTTCATATTATGAAGTTTTATTCTTAAAAAAGGGGGATTTTCCAGTTTTCGGACAAAAACTCAAAATGCTTCCATCAACTTTAATGAAACTTTGGTGAATTGTTTATATCTATTGACATATGCTCCCTTTGGACTTTTTATAAATTTCAGATTTATGTTTCCGTGTTATGAATTTTTATGCTTAAAAAAGGGGGGATTTTCCAATTTTCGGACAATCACTCGTAAACACTTTCACAAAATTTTATGAAACTTTGCTAAATTGTTGATATCTTGTTGACTTTAGCTACCTTTAAATTATTATAAATTTCAGATTTTACTTTTTTCAGTAATGAATTTTTATACTTGAAAAGG
Source organism: Mytilus edulis (assembly GCA_019925275.1). Taxonomy (NCBI): domain Eukaryota; kingdom Metazoa; phylum Mollusca; class Bivalvia; order Mytilida; family Mytilidae; genus Mytilus; species Mytilus edulis. The sequence goes on from CM034354.1 coordinate 25,140,502, forward strand.
CTTAATTAAATTAAAATGTAAAAAAAACCACATTTAAAGCATAAAGACAAGCTGAAAAGTTGAAGTGTCATACATGTTTTTTTTTTTTTTTTTTATCTTTAAGCTTATTTGATTAAAAAAAAAGACATTTCCACATCAGGGCAATAAAAGATTTTGAGTAGGCAGCTATTTTTATACGACCGCAAAATTTGAAAAAATTTTCGTCGTATATTGCTATCACGTTGGCGTCGTCGTCGTCGTCGTCGTTGTCGTTGTCGTCGTCCGAATACTTTTAGTTTTCGCACTCTAACTTTAGTAAAAGTGAATGGAAATCTATGAAATTTTAACACAAGGTTTATGACCACAAAAGGAAGGTTGGTGTTGATTTTGGGAGTTTTGGTCCCAACATTTTAGGAATTAGGGGCCAAAAAGGGCCCAAATAAGCATTTTCTTGGTTTTCGCACTATAACTTTAGTTTAAGTTAATAGAAATCTATGAAATTTTGACACAAGGTTTATGACCACAAAAGAACGGTTGGGATTGATTTTGGGAGTTTTGGTTTCAACAGTTTAGGAATTAGGGGCCAAAAAAGGGCCCAAATAAGCATTATTTTTGGTTTTCGCACAATAACTTTAGTTTAAGTAAATAGAAATCAATGAAATTTAAACACAATGTTAATGACTACAAAAGGAAGGTTGGTATTGATTTTGGGAGTTTAGGTCCCAACTGTTTAGGAATTAGGGGCCAAAAAGGGACCCAAATAAGCATTTTTCTTGGTTTTCGCACCATAACGTTAGTATAAGTAAATAGAAATCTATGAAATTTAAACACAAGGTTTATGACCATAAAAGGAAGGTTGGTATTGATTTTGGGAGTTTTGGTCCCAACAGAATAAGGGGCCCAAAGGGTCCAAAATTAAACTTTGTTTGATTTCATCAAAATTGAATAATTGGGGTTCTTTGATATGCCGAATCTAACTGTCATGACTGTGTATGTAGATTCTTAACTTTTGGTCCCGTTTTCAAATTGGTCTACATTAAGGTCCAAAGGGTCCAAAATTAAACTTAGTTTGATTTTGACAAAAAATGAATCAGTTAGGTTCTTTGATATGCTGAATCTAAAAATGTACTTAGATTCTTGATTATTGGCCCAGTTTTCAAGTTGGTCCAAATCGGGGTCCAAAATTAAACTTTGTTTGATTTCATCAAAAATTGAATAAATGGGGTTCTTTGATATACCAAATCTAACTGTATGTAGATTCTTCATTTTTGGTCCTGTTTTCAAATTGGTCTACACTTAAGTCCAAAGGGTCCAAAATTAAACTTAGTCTGATTTTAACAAAAATTGAAATCTTGGGGTTCTTTGATATGCTGAATCCAAAAATGTACTTAGATTTTTTATTTTGGGCCCAGTTTTCAAGTTGGTCCAAATCAGGATCTAAAATTATTATATTAAGTATTGTGCAATAGCAAGTCTTTTCAATTGCACAGTATTGCGCAATGGCAAGAAATATCTAATTGCACAATATTGTGAAATAGCAAATTTTTTTTTAATTAGAGTTATCTTTCTTTGTCCAGAATAGTAAGCAAGAAATATCTAATTGCAAAATATTGTGCAATAGCAAGATTTTTTTTTAATTGGAGTTATCTTTCTTTGTCCAGAATCAACTTAAATCTTTGTTATATACAATATACAATGTATATTCACTTTTTACTACCAACTGATAAATTAAAATAATCTTTACCATTCAGTGATAACAAGCAGTTTTTTTACATCTTAATATTTTATGATGTATTTAAATGAGTAGTTATTGTTGCAAACTCCATTAGAAATTTTAATTGAGATTAGTTTTGGAATAAGGGAAAGGGGGATGTGATTAAAAAAATTGGGTTCAATTTTTCTCATTTGAAATTTCATAAATAAAAAAGAAAATTTCTTCAAACATTTTTTTGAGAGGATTAATATTCAACAGCATAGTGAATTGCTCTAAGAGAAAACAAAAATTTTAAGTTCATTAGAACACAATCATTCTGTGTCAGAAACCTATGCTGTGTCAACTATTTAATCACAATCCAAATTTAGAGCTGAATCCAGCTTGAATGTTGTGTCCATACTTGCCCCAACCGTTCAGGGTTCAACCTCTGCGGTCGTATAAAGCTACGCCCTGCGGAGCATCTGGTTGGGGTAGTTAGGGTTAATGCAAACAAACATATATATTCTTTTTATGGCCTTAAAAGAACAAATCAGGAGTCGGTTTCAAAAAAAAACTAACAACCAAGATTTATTGTATACTGAATTGTTTATGACTTAATATGATCAATCATAATTATAATTGTAACTGGTTTTTTTTAAACCGACTCCAGACATTTTGGTCTGTCTGATGGAGAGACAATTCATGATTGCATCTAATAAACTAGAGGAACTGTACATTGTTAAAATTGACATGCATCAATTCTATTGTTGAAGATTGAATGACACTACCTTGATATTTATGCCCAATCTATGGGCATTATGTTTTCTGGTCTGTGCGTCAGTTAGTCCATCCGTTGGTTTGTCAGTTCCTTTGTTCATCCGTCTGTCTGTCACACTTCAGGTTAAATTTTTGATTAAAGTTTTTGGTCAAGGTAGTTTTTAATGAACTTGAAGTCCAATCAACTTGAAACTTAGTACACATGTTACCTACGATATGGTCTTTCTAATTTGAATGCCAATTTCCTGGTCCACTGAAAATGGTAATGTGGATGGGGCATCCCTGTATTATGGACACATTCTTGATTTTTTTTTAATTTCAGTTGTTTGAAAACAGTATGTATGACTTCAGAGTCTGAAATGACATTTGAGCTGCTTCCGATAGAAATCGACTGTATGCAAGTGCATGAATACATCATTGTACATGTACACATATAACACTTTGAATGGTTTTGGAACATTTAAATATGAATTCTAATGCAACAACGTTTGTAACGTTCATTTTGATTGGATAACGTCACTTATTTACATGGCATCAATTGACAATTGATGCTATGGGACGTACGCGCAAGCGCAGACAGAATCTGACAGATTTTAAATACATGTTTTAACGTTGTTTCTGTTAGTTTCATCAGAATGGAGATAACAATAATGTATTTTAAGCTCGGACGGCATCAATTGGGGATTTGATGGTCGCAAATACCCGTTTCCTGTCTCCCCTAATGCATCGCCAGTAAACTTAATTTGCGACCATCAAATCCCCAATTGATGCCATCGGAGCTTAAAATGCAATACAGTTATCTCCTAAGGGAGCTACCATTTGATTTTTATGGGGGGGGGGGCTAGGATGAAATTTGAAAAAAATAGGCAGGACAGGAGTTTTGAGAAAAAAAAAGGCAGGATGAGACACTTGCAAAAAAAAAAAATTCAGGACGACAATTTAGGTAAAAAAAAGTCAGGATAAACTAGAAAAAAAAAGGGAGGACCGAACAGAGTGAAAAATAAAAAGGCAGGACAGAGATTACAGCTAAAAAAAAGGACAAAAATTTTCATCCCATAAATATCAAATGGTAGCTCCCTAAATAAATGATGAATTTTGGTCTGTTTTGTAGTGTTCTTATATCAAATCAATTTTCAAACAGTAACAGACTTTAAGTAGAGATTTTTATGCCCCACCTACGATAGTAGAGGGGCATTATGGTTTCTGGTCTGTGCCTCCGTGCGTCTGTGTGTCTGTGCGTCCGTGCGTCTGTTCGTCAGTTCGCTTCAGGTTAAAGTTTTTGATCAAGGTAGTTTTTGAAGAAGTTGAAGTCTAATCAACTTGAAACTTAGTACACATGTTCCCTATGATATGAACTTTCTAATTTTAATTCCAAATTAAAGTTTTGACCCCAATTTCACGGTCCACTGAACATAGAAAATAATAGTGCAAGTTTCAGGTTAAAGTTTTTGGTCAAGGTAGTTTTTGATGAAGTTGAATTCCAATCAACTTCAAACTTAGTACACATGTTCCCTATGATATGATCTTTCTAATTTAATTGCCAAATTAGAGTTTTGACCCCAATTTCACGGTCTACTGAACATAGAAAATGATAATGCGAGTGGGGCATCCGTGTACTATGGACACATTCTTGTTTTAATCCGAAATAGGTTAACAGATGTATTGATATATCATTAAATGCATAAGGTCAATTTTTATCCGACACAGCTCATTTTTAAAGTTTCTTAAATGCTTGCTATACATAATATATATAAATGTTTTATCCACCTGTAGTTGTATATTTTTTTAAACTACTGGGTTAATATTCAGTCAAAGGAACATTGTACTATACTGCTATACAACTGCTATAGTTAGGGATACTGCTTGTACAAGTAATTTTTATTAATATAATATTAATTAATATATTTTATATAATATACATGATATATACTCAATGTAAGTAAATTTGTAGGATATTTATACAAGTTAATTTTATTTACTTGTATATATCATGTGAGTATTATATAGGTAAAAAAAATATGGCTTTAATAGTTATATCCCTTAGACATTCAGAGTTTTTAACTTATACAAGTTGAAAAGTTAAAAAGTCATCCTATCGTCTTTTCTTGAATTTTTAGGATTTCTTTGCTCTAAATTCAAATATATTTTAAATTGTCTGTCCTTTATATATGTCAATCTTTACTTATCATTTAAGTGTAATTTCATGGACAATGAAAATCCCATTTGTTTTTATGCCCCACCTACGATAGTAGAGGGGCATTATGTTTTCTGATCTGTGGCTCCGTTCGTTCGTCCGTCCGTCCGTCCCTTTCGTTCGTTTGTCCGCAGGTTAAAGTTTTTGGTCAAGGTAGTTTTTGATGAAGCTGAAGTCCAATCAACTAGAAACTTAGTACACTTGTTGCTTATGATATGATATTTCTAATTTTAAAGCCAAATTAGACTTTTGACCCCAATTTCACGGTCAACTGAACATAGAAAATAAAAGTGGGAGTTTCAGGTTAAAGTTTTTGGTCAAGGTAGTTTTTGATGAAGCTGAAGTCCAATCAACTTAAAACTTAGTACACTTGCTGCCTATGATATGATCTTTCTAATTTTAAAGCCAAATTAGACTTTTGACCCAATTTCACGGTCTATGGAACATTGAAAATGACAGTGCCAGTGGGGCATCCGTGTACTTTGGACACATTCTTGTTTATCTTCAGAACACTTCTCATTTACAAGCCCCACAAGGAGAAGTTTTGAAGGCCTTGTACAAATACTTAAGATCTTTGCCCAATTAGTTTCTTTGGTGAATTAATGAGATGAAACATTGATCTCTAATAAAAAAAATATGAGCTACATGTAATCTGGGACAAATCATCTAAATCATTATCTTAAAACTTTAGAATTGTTGTGGGATTGTTAAAAATTCACTTATACTGTTATAAATACAAGTGAATTTTTGAGAAAATTATTGGAATATTATTCAAACATTATAAATGTAAACTAGCTTACAAAAGTTCATTTTTATGCCCCACCTACGATAGTAGAGGGGCATTATGTTTTCTGGTCTGTGCGTCCGTTCGTCCGTCTGTTCGTTCGTTCGTTCGTTCGTCCGTCTGTCCCGCTTCAGGTTAAAGTTTTTGGTCAAGGTAGTTTTTGATGAAGTTGAAGTCCAATCAACTTGAAACTTAGTACACATGTTCCTTATGATATGATCTTTCTAATTTAAATGCCAAATTAGAGTTTTGACTCCAATTTTACGGTTCACTGAACATAGAAAATGATAGTGCAAATTTCAGGTTAAAGTTTTTGGCTTCAGGTTAAAGTTTTTGGTCAAGGTAGTTTTTGATGAAGTTGAAGTCCAATCAACTTGAAACTTAGTATACATGTGCCCTATGATATGATCTTTCTAATTTAAATGCCAAATTAGAGTTTTGACCCCAATTTTACGGTTCACTGAACATAGAAAATGATAGTGCAAATTTCAGGTTAAAGTTTTTGGTCAAGGTAGTTTTTGATAAAGTAGAAGTCCAATCAACTTGAAACTTAGTATACATGTTCCCTTTGATAAGATCATTCTAATTTTAATGCCAAATTAGAGAATTTATTCCAATTTCACAGTCCTTTAAACATAGAAAATGATAGTGTGAGTGGGGCATCCGTGTACTGTGGACACATTCTTGTTTTTACTCTTTCAAGTATAAATAAAGTTTACTTGTACAAGGAGTTCCCCTGACTGAACTACTGTCAGACATATGAGATTTTCATTGTTCATGAATAATAAAGGCAACAGTAGTATACCACTGTTCGAAATTCATAAATCGATAGAGAAAAAACAAATCCGAGGTACAAACTAAAAAATGAATTTACACTTAAATGATCATAGTAGCAAAAATATGCACGCTAAAAACATCTGTAAAGGACAGACAATTAAAAATTCCATTAGTGCAAAGAAATCCTGTACAATTCAAGAAAAGCATAAAGTATGAGTTGTTTAATTTAGGGAGCTACCATTTGATTTTTATGGGGGGCTAGGATGAAATTTGAAAAAAATAGGCAGGACAGGAGTTTTGTTAAAAAAAAAAGGCAGGATGTGACACTTGCAAAAAAAAAAAGTCAGGACGACAATTTAGGTAAAAAAAAGTCAGGATAAACTGAAAAAAAAAGGCAGGACTGATTAGAGTGAAAAATAAAAAGGCAGGACAGAGATTACAGCTAAAAAAAAATGCAGGACAAAATTTTTCATCCTAGCCCCCCCATAAAAATCAAATGGTAGCTCCCTTACTTGTATTTACTTTTTATGCCCCACCTAAAATTATTATAGTACGGGTCAATATATAATGTATGGACTGAGTGAAAGACCTTAGTTTTTATATTACATAATTTGTAAATAATGTGTAATAGATTCATAGCATCTATTTCCATGATACACACAAACATAGAAACACGGCTTCTGAAGTTCAGATGCCTAAAAAACAACCTTTGAAACACATGATTGTCTTGTCCAATGAAAACAATAGAATGCTACACCGTACATGTCATATGTTATATGTGCCAATAACTAATTTCATTATTATCTTCTCTTTCTCAGACTCAAGAACATTTAGAGAAAGCATCAGCAGACAAGAAAGGGGAGAGGAAATATTATGTCTAACAGCAAAGATGCTTCAAGTTCAAAAATTATCTCCCCTGACCAGACTTCAGGTCAGTTTATGCAAGAACAAATCAGTTTTCCGGATGGAGGAAGCAGTTATAAATGTGAAGTGTGTTGTAAAGAAATGATGAGTAAAGCAAAGTTGGAGGAACATATTAAGCAGCATTCTGCAATGTTAGACAAACATATGAGACCCCATGATGCAGTGCCAGAGGAACATGTAAAAACACATACTTCAGCACCTGAGGAACATATATGTATGACAACATGTACTGCAGAATCAAAGGAACATTTGACAACACATACTTCAGAATCAGAGGAACATTTGACAACACATACTTTAGAATCAGAGAAGCATTTGACAACACATACTTTAGAATCAGAGAAACAAATGAGAACCCATGCTGTAGTGCCAGAGGAACATCTGACAACACATACTTCAGAATCAGAGAAACATATGAGAACCCGTGCTGTAGTGCCAAAGGAACATATGACAACACATACTTCAGAATCAGAGGAACATATGACAACACATACTGCAGAATCAAAGGAACATATGACAACACATACTGCAGAATCAAAGGAACATATGACAACATGTACTGCAAGATTAGAGGAACACAAGAGAACGTATACAGAAGAATCAGAGGAACATATGGCAACATGTTCTTCAGAATCTGAGGAACTTGAGAGAACGCATATTGCAACATGTTTTTCAGAATCGGAGGAACATAAGACAATACATGATGCAGAATCAAAGGAACATATGGTGTCACATACTGCAGAATCAGAAGAACACATGACAACACATACTGCAGAACCAGAGAAACATATGAAAACACATACGGCAGTGCCAGGGGAGAATATGACAACATGTTATACAAGATTAGAGGAACATAAGAGAACACAAAATGCAGAGGTTGAGAAATACATGTATATGACAACACATACTGCAGAATCAGAGGAACATATAAAAACATATTCTACAGAGTTAGAAGAACATATGACAACACATAACACAGATGTTGAGGAACACATGCGAACATATAATGCAGACTTAGAGGAACAGATCAGAGCATATGCTGTTGAGTTAACAGAAAATATGACAACAGATACTGAGAAATTAGACGAACAAATGAGAACACATAATGAAAGATTAGAAGAACTTATAAGAACACATGCTGGAAATAAGCATCATGAATTCGATATGACTGACAAAGAATTTAGTCAGAAAGGGCACTTACAGACACAAACAAACGAAGAAGAGGGTGAAAGACCGTTTAAATGTGATGTGTGTTCTAAAACGTTTCGTCAAAAAGTGAATTTACAGGCACATTCAAGTATTCATACAGGTGAAAAACCATATGAATGTAGTGTTTGCGGAAAAGATTTCAGTCGTATTTCGAACTTGCATAGACATACGAAAACACATTCTAGCGATAAACCTTTTAAATGTGAAATTTGCGGTAAAGGGTTTAGTACGAATCAGAACTTAAAGACACACATAAAAATACACACTGATGTTAAACCTTACACGTGTGATATATGTGGTGCAGGGTGTAATAGTGATCAGAGTTTACTCAAACACATGAAAACGCATACAAGTGACAAGCATCATAAATGTGAGATATGTGGACAAGGGTTCGGGAACGGTTCACATTTAAAGAGACACATAAGAACACATTCTGGTTTTAAACCTTACGAATGTGGTATATGCCAAAAACGGTTCAATCAAATTCCGAACTTAAAGAGACATCTAAGAACACACACTGGTGATAAACCTTTTAACTGTGAGATCTGCGGGAACAGATTTGGTCACAAGAACAGCTTACAGATTCACATGAGAACACATAGTATGATACTGGTGTTTGATCAAAAAGATTCGACAGTTGAACATGTCGAAGCTTCAAACGAAGAGAATTCGTAGTTAGATATTTTAGTAGTTAAAGACCTGAAGAACAACACGTCGATATGTGTACTTGTATTTTTTGTGAAGTAGTGTGTGTAGTTTGAGCATAAATATTCTGCAGTCCATGCAGTCGAAGTTACAAATGCACAGATTGTGTAATCAGATAATTAGTAATAAAAGACCTAAACGAAAACATTTAAATATGTGAACTTGTATTATTGGTGAAGAAGTGAGTGTTTGAACATAAGCATTCAACAGTTGAAGCTTCAAATGCACATAATGTGTAGTAAGATATTTATTAGTCAAAGACCTGAAGAAATCATATGTGTACACCAATATGATGTATCATGTGTATGTGTGGTGAAGTGGTGAAGTGGTGAATTATCAATTAAGAACACATACCAGGAACATAGTGCATATATGTGATTAATATCATTATAATGAACAGTTTTGTAACACCTGTTTTTTGTATACATAAATGACATATAAGTACACATACAAAACACAAAAATTCATATATATGTGTCATATGAATATGGTTAAGGGTTGTATGATAAAAGTGTTTGTCCTATACACATTAAAACACATACTAGAATTGAAGTTTATACATGTGATTAACATAATAAAGGGTTGAGTGACAACAGTCTAAAATGTATTTACACGTCTTTACACTAAATCCCTTGGATGTGTACTGATAGATATTTTAGTCTCAGATTCACGATTTTTTCTTATAAACATGATAAAAAAGAAGGTGTAGTATGATTGCCAATGGGACAATTTCTCCACCAGAGACAAAAATGACACAGAAAATCTCAACTAAAGGTCACTGTTCGACCTTCAACATTGAACAAAGCCCATATCGCATAGTCAGCTATAAAAGGCCCCGAAATTACAATGTAAAACAATTCAAACGAGAAAACTAACGGCTAATATTAGTTGTTATTGGCTTTGAACTAGCTGTCAGAGACTGTGAGTACTCTCAGATCTGTACTTAGGGAGCTACCATTTGATTTTTATGGGGGGCTAGGATGAAAAATTTTGTCCTGCATTTTTATTTAGCTGTAATCTCTGTCCTGCCTTATTATTTTTCACCCTGTTAGGTCCAGCCTTTTTTTTTAGTTTATCCTGACTTTTTTTTTTACCTAAATTGTCGTCCTGACTTTTTTTTTTAGCAAGTGTCTCTTCCTGCCTTTTTTTTTACTCAAAACTCCTGTCCTGCCTATTTTTTTCAAATTTCATCCTAGCCCCCCCCCCCCCATAAAAATCAAATGGTAGCTCCCTTAGTGTCTTTTTGTACCGGGCCATGTCTACTCTGTTTTTGTTAGATTTATTTCTATCTATTTGCATCAACCTGATGAGTTTTCACCTGATTTTTGTCGAGCCTGCAATTTTTGTTGCAGAAAGCTCGACAAAGGGATAGTGATCCGGCGGCGTTAGCTAACTTCTTAAAAACTCTATATTTTAGAAGGTGGAAGACCTGGATGCTTCATACTTTGTATATAGATTCCTCATGTTATGAATTTTTCTTCAGTCACATGTCCTATGTCCTTGACCTCATTTTCATGGTTCTGTGACCACTTGAAAAAAAAGCTCTGATTTTTTGTAATGTTGAATTATCTCTTATTATAAGTAAAAGGATAACTATATTTGGTATGTACGTACCTTGCAAGGTCCTCATGTCCGTCAGACAGTTTTCACTTGACCTCAACCTCATTTCATAGATCAGTGAACAAGGTTAAGTTTTGTTGGTCAAGTCCATATCTCAGATACTATAAGCAATATGTCTAAAATATTCGGTGTATAAAAGGACTGTAAGGTGTACATGTCCAACTGGCAGGTGTCATCTGACCTTGACCTCATTTTCATGGTTCAGTGATAATAGTTTAGTTTTTGTGTTTTTTGTCTGTTTTTCTCATACTTTATGCAATAGGTCTACTATATTTGTTGTATGGAATGATTGCAAGTGTACATGTTTAGCGGGCAGATGTCATCTGACCTAGACCTCATTTTCATGGTTCAGTGGTCTAAGTTAAGTTTTTGTGTTTTGGTCTTTTTATCTAATACTATATGCCATAGGTCAACTAAGTTTAGTGTATGGAAATATTTTATTATATATATCAGTCACGCAGGTTTTATTTGACCTTGACCTCATTTTCACGGTTGATTGCTAAGTGTTAAGTTTTTGTGTTTTGGTCTATTTTTCTTCAACTTTAAGCAATAGGTCAACTATATTTGTTGTATGGAAGCATTGTTAACTGTACATGTCTGCCTGGTATGGTTCATCAGACCTTGACGTCATTTTCATGGTTCATTGGTCTTTGTTTAGTTATCTTGGTTAATGTTAATAAGTTTATGTGACAGTTGTAATAAAGCTTTATATTTAGGACTATCAACATAATATCAATAATTAGTAAAGAAAGCGAAACATTTCAGTGTATGCACTCTTGTTTTCATAGGGATAGTGATCGTGTGTCGGTGGTGGCAGCGTTGTCTAAGGGAGCTATCATTTGATTTTTATTGGGGGGGGGGGCTAGGATGAAATTTGAAAAAAATAGGCAGGACAGGGGTTTTGAGTTAAAAAAAAAAAGGCAGGATGAGAAACTTGTTAAAAAAAAAAGGCAGGATGACAATTTGTGTAAAAAAAGTCAGGATAAACTAGTAAAAAAAAAGGCAGGACCGAATAGAGTAAAAAATAAAAAGGCAGGACAGAGATTACAGCTAAAAAAACAAGAGTGCACACACTGAAATGTCTCGCCTTCTATACTAATCATTGATATTATGTTGATAGTCCTAAGTATAAAGCTAAGCTTTATTACAACTGTCACATAAACTTAACATTAACCAAGATAACTAAACAAAGACCAATGAACCTTGAAAATGAGGTCAAGGTCAGATGAACCAAGCCAAGCAGACATGTACAGCTAACAATGCTTCTATACAACATATATAGTTGACCCATTACTTATAGTTTAAGAAAAATAGACCAAAACACAAAAACTTAACACTGTGCAATGAACCATGAAAATGAGGTCACGGTCAAATAAAACCTGCGCAACTGACATAAAGATCATAAAATATTTCCATACATCAAATATAGTTGACCTATGGCATACAGTATTAGATAAAAAGACCGAAACTCAAAAACTTAACTTTGACCACTGAACCATGAAAATGAGGTCAAGGTCACATGACATCTGCCCGCTAGACATGTATACCTTACAATCATTCCATACAACAAATATAGTAGACCTATTGCATATAGTATGAGAAAAATAGACCAAAACACAAAAATTTAACCATAACAACTGAACCATGAAAATGAGGTCAAGGTCAGATGACACCTGCCAGTTGGACATGTACACCTTACAGTCCTTCCATACACCGAATATACTAGCCCTATTGCTTATAGTATCTGAGATATGGACTTGACCACCAAAACTTAACCTTGTTCACTGATCCATGAAATGAGGTCAAGGTCAAGTGAAAACTGTCTGACAGACATGAGGACCTTGCAAGGTACGCACATATTAAAACTAATTATCCTATTACTTATAATAAGAGAGAATTCAACATTACAAAAAATTTGAACTTTTTTTTCAAGTGGTCAATGAACCATGAAAATGAGGTCAAGGACATTGGACATGTGACTGACGGAAACTTCGTAACATGAAGCATCTATATACAAAGTATGAAGCATCCAGGTCTTCCACCTTCTAAAATATAAATCTTTTAAGAAGTGAGCTAACACCGCCGCCGCCGCCGCCGGATCACTATCCCTATGTCGAGCTTTCTGCAACAAAAGTTGCAGGCTCGACAAAAAGCAGGACAAAATTTTTCATCCTAGCCCCCCCATAAAAATCAAATGGTAGCTCCCTAACTTCTTAAAAGCTTATATATAATATTTCAGGAGGTATAGGACCTGGATACTTCATACTTTGTAGATATATGCCTTATATTATGAATGTCCGTCTGTCTAATTGTCATTGACCTCATTTCATGGTTCAATGACGACTTGAAAAAAAGTCAAATATTTACCTCTCTCTTAATATGAGTAATCTGGTAATATAATAAATGTATTTGGTATGTGCGTATATTGCAATGTCCTCATGCCGGCCAGACAGTTTTCTCTTGACTTGGGTCTCGACCTCAATTCATTGATCAGTGAACAAGGTTAAGTTTTCATGGTTCGGTCAATATCTCGGATACTATAATCAATAGGTCTGCTATATTTAGTGCATAGAATGCTTGTAGATCTAAATGTCCAACTGGCTGGTGTCATCTGACTTTGACCTTATTTTCATGGTTCACTGTTTTTAAAACGTTTTTGTGATTTTATCTATTTTTTAATACTAGTACTGTGTCCCTCTGGCAGGTGTTATCTGACCTTGACCACATTTTTATGATTCAGTGGTTAAAGTTAAGTTTTTTTCTCTGTTTTGTTCTGTTTTTCTAACACTATATACAACTGGTCAATTGTATTTGGTGTATGCAAATAATTTAGGATGTATATGTCAGTTTTGCATGTTCTATTTGACCTTGACCTCATTTTCATGGTTCATTGGTCAATCTTAAATTAATTGGGGTTCTTTGTTATGCTGAATCTAAACATGTACTTAGATTTTTGATTATGGGACCAGTTTTTAAGTTGGTCCAAATCGGGGTCCAAAATTAAACTTTGTTTGCTTTCAACAAAAATTGAATCCTGGAGGTTCTTTGATATGCTGAATCTAAACATGTATTAAGATTTTTGCTTATGGGGCCAGTTTTCAAGTTGGTCAAAATCGTGGTCCAAAACTAAACTTTGTTTGATATCAACAAAAATTGAATCCTTGGGGTTCTTTGATATGCTGAGTCTAAACATGTTTTTAGATTTTTGATTATAGGCCCAGTTTTCAAGTTGGTCCAAATCGGGGTCCAAAATTAAAGTCATATGAAACGAGTGAGTGGTGAAAAATAATGTTTTTCCAATTCTTGAACAAATGCATGTATATATCACAAACTAAGTCCTCTGTGCACGATTTTATCATTATTTACGCAAATATATCGTATAATCGTCAATTTTTTTTTCTCTCTGTCTGTTATGATTTAACAAATATGGCTGCTCATTAAATGCCGTGTTTTGAAGCCGAAGTTTACCGATTGTCACCTTATAGTAAATAAATAACAAAAAGCATGGGTATTGAGCACGTGTTTAACATGTATAATCAGATATTTGTTTATTTCAATGACAGATCCATGCGTATTGCGATCACCGGATTTTTACGAGGAGGGTTACGCTCAGGTCACTATGCATACGGAAAATATGTCGGCGAATTGCTTCCTGGAAGCAAGCAATTAAAAATAAGTAAACTTCTTCTAAATGTGGACAAATTAAAGAATTTTCCTCAGAAAAAAGTATATGTACAAAAGTTTTATAATGAAAACTATCCATTTAGTTATAAAAAACAGATGCATATTTTTTTTTAATTTGAGGTTTCATATGACTTTAAACTTTGTTTTATTTCAACAAAAAATGTCTATATGGGTTCTTTGATATATGCTGAATCTAACCATGTATTTAGATTTTTGATATTTGGGCCCGGTTATCAAATTGGTCCACATTGAGGTCTAAGGGTTTAAAATTGAACTTTTTATTTGTTTTCATCAAAAATTGAATTCTTGGGGTTCTTTGATATGCTGAATCTAACCATGTATTAAGATTTTGGATATTGGACCATAATAGGTAAATGTCCACTTTAAATTTTTTAAGTTTTTGAGTTTAAGCTCTTAGACCACATTCATTCTTTGTCAGAAACCTATTTAACCACAATCCAAATTCAGAGCTGTATCAAGCTTAAGTGTTGTGTCCATACTTGCCCCAACTGTTCAGGGTTCGAACTCTGCGGTCGTATAAAGCTGCGCCCTGCGGAGCATCTGGTTTGTACATAAATAAGGCCGTTATTTTTTTTTTGTTTAATGTATTTTACATTGTCATTTCAGGTCCTTTTATAAATTATGAAGGCCGTAGGGTGACCTATAGTTATTTTTTTTCTATGTCATTTTAGTCTAGCCTGCAACTTTAGAAAGCGCGACATAGGGATAGTGATCCGGCGGCGGCGGCGTTAGCTAACTTATTAAAAGCTTTATATTTTAGAAAGTGGAAGACATGGATGCTTCATACTTTGTATATAAATGAAGATGCCTCATGTTACGAAGTTTCTGTCAGTCACATGTCCGATGTCCTTGACCACATTTTTATGGTTCAGTGACTACTTAAAAGTTAAGATTTTTTGTAATGTTCAATTCTCTACCATTATAAGTTATAGGATAACTATATTTGGTATGTGCGTACCTTGCAAGGTCCTCGTGTCCGTCAGTCAGTTTTTACTTGATCTTGACCTCATTTCATGGATCTGTAAACAAGGTTAAGTTTTGGTGGTCAAGTCCATTTCTCAGATACTATAAGCAATATGTCTTGTATATTCAGTGTATGAAAGGACTGTAAGATGTACATGTCCAACTGGCAGGTGTCATCTGACCTTGACCTCATTTTCATGGTTCAGGGGTTATAGTTAAGTTTTTGTGTGTTGGTCTTTTTTTCTAATACTGTATGCAATAGGTCTACTATATATGGTGTATGGAATGATTGTAAGGTATACATGTCTAGCTGGCAGTGTCATCTGACCTTGACCTCATTTTCATGGTTCAGTGATCAAAGTTAACTTTTTGAGTTTTGGTTTTTTTTTCTAATACTATATGCAATAGGTCAACTATATATGGTGTATGGAAGTGTTTTATGATCTTTATGTCAGTCACGTAGGTTTTATTGGACTTTGACCTCATTTTCACGGTTCATTGCTCCATGTTAAGTTTTTGTATTTTGGTCTGTTTTTCTTAAACGATAAGCAATAGGTAAACTACATTTGTTGTGTGGAAGAATTCGTAACTGTACATATGCCAGCCTGGCATGGTTCATCTGACATTGACCTCATTTTCATGTTTCATTGGTCAATGTTTAGTTTTCTTGGTTTATGTTAAGTTTATATGACAGTTGTAAGTAATAAAACTTCATATTTAGGACTATCAATACAATATCAATGATAAGTAAAGAATGCGAGACAAGTCATGTCAGCGTGTGCACTCTTATTAACTCTTGTGGAGAGTTGTCTCATTGCCAATCATATCACATCTTCTTTTTTTTTTTATATTAAACAATAGTACATAAAACGCAGGTGCTGCAAAGAAAACTGGAAACACAAATTACCAAAGAAAAAAGCTGGGGTGATCTCAGGTGATACACAAGTTTTATCAGATCCTGCCGCAAATGTGGTACCCGTCGTGTTACTAATGTTAATAAACACCCGTTAATAAGTTTCAATCGGTAATTCACATTCAGGGGAAAGGGGATGGGATTGTAGTTACTACAAATGTTAGTACACACCCGTTAATAAGTCTTAATTGAATTGGTAGGTCACATTCGGGGTAAAGCCTAAGGGGATGGGATTGTAGTTACAACATTTGGAACATATCCGTTATCATCTGTGAAATTTCATAACGGTCAACCAACTCGTGAAGGCATTCGTAAACTTTACCAAGGGATGATTTCAACTTCAACACTCGGAACTCCTAGTTTAAAAGTTTCTTTGAAGGCAATATTACAATGTGAGTGCTCAGAAAAAATAAATGTGTCCCCAGTTCAGATGCCCCACTCGCACTATCATTTTCTATGTTCAGTGGACCGTGAAATTGGTGCCCAAAACATTTATTTGGCATTAAAATTAGAAAGATCATATCATAAGGAACATGTGAACTAAGTTTCAAGTTGATTGGACTTCAACTTCATCAAAAACTACCTTGACCAAAAACTTTAACCTGAAGCGGGACAAACGGACGCACGGACGAACGAACAGACAGACAGACGGACGTACAGACCAGAAAACGTAATGCCCCTCTACTATCGTAGGTAGGGCATAACAACTTATAGTTCTTATATTCCTTTTCTTTTCAGTGCATATCGAAGGTAAATAGTTATCTTGTTACAGCAATACTCCATTAATATTAGGCGAAATGTTCAACAAACTTTAACATACTTCACTCAAATAATGAGTGTACATTTTACAACAAGGGCCTCAGTGGCCGAAGAAGTTACTACTGTAATCTCTAGCCAATCAACACTGAGGTTGTGATGTTCGGACACTCGACTTCAATCTTAATTGACTAGGGTTGTCAGTTTTACTATCGAAAGTCGTTGGTTTTCTCCGGGAACTCCGGCTTCCTCCACCAATAAAAACTGGCCGCCACGAAATAGTTTACATGGTCTTAATGCGGTGCTTAAAAGTGGCGTTAAAACACCATAAACAAACCAATCATTTTACAAGACTACAGAGTAAAATAAAAAGAAGAGCAAAACGAACCAGGGCGGAATGGTATAACGACAAACAGTCCTTTAGCCAAACAGATATTAGGGCGAACGGACTTGTTTGTCAAACGAAAGACTCAAAAATAACCCATCTAAGCAAACACTGGTCAATTCGCCTTTTCAGAATATAGAGGACTATAGGTAATCTCATTGTTCGCACATTGTAAAATGAAATTAACATTACGTCATTGGTTGAAATTCTATTGTTAATCACGTTTAAACCAATCACAACGTTTTGGTGTACGCTTTTGGAATTATTACCCAAAATGCATTAGATTCGGCAAATTCGGAGTCAGAACTCAAGTCTGGTAAAGGTCACATGATATCTTGCGAACTAGTATCTCTTGGATAAGTCAATAATTTATGTCCAAAATTTAAAATTAAAAAAAAGTGAACTCCGAGTAAAATTTAAAACGGAAAATCCCTAATCAAATGACAAAACCAAAGGATTAAACACATCAAACGAATGGACAACAACTGTCATATTCCTGACTTGGTACAGTCATTTCCAAAGTTAGTTTTAGCACGCATTCGTCACAACTCGGCTGATTCCGTATCTTAAGGATAGTAGCGGATTCACCCGAGGATTGTCGATTGTTTTAAGCACGTTCAAAATCTGAATTTAATCATGCCGGTCTATGTCATCAGAGACATATAATACACAATCCGTGAAAAGGAGAAACCATAGATTTACCGACAATCATAAAAACAACTCAATGGCAATGCAAGCTCATATTATAAATTTCGAAAAACACACTTAGAAAACAATTTACCGACAATCATAAAAAAAACAACTCAATACAAGCCAAATTAATAATGAACCCAGAAAGTAATCAATTTTAATCATAAACTAATGATCTATACAAATATGAATAAAAGACAAAGTCGATAATGATGAACGATAAATTTATCAAACAAATTAAGTTTTTTTTTCTACACGTAAATAGTATTTTCGGAAAGAGTGTGGACACCTGTGGTGTAACAACTTCTTGTGTACCGGGTATCAAATAAAACTCTTTAACAGCGGGTTGTGATTTACCTGACCATCGGATAATTCCAGCCGAATATACATGTCACACTGTGAAATAATGTCTCCGAGACAGGTGTATATTTAATAGAAACCCATTATGAAACTGTCAAATAAAATTAACTCCGATATAATTTATTAAGAGTTAATTATTTAATATCGGGTTTTTTTAATACAATATCAAATAATGTCTCTTTTTCAATAATAGAAACTAGAGGCTCGCTCACCTTGGTCTATGTGAATATTAAACAATGGACACAGATGGATTCATGACAAAATTGTGTTTTGGTGATGGTGATGTGTTTGTAGATCTTACTTTACTAAACATTCTTGCTGCTTACAATTATCTCTATCTATAACAGTACTTTCTGTGGAAAATGTTATTGAAAATCTTCAAATTTTAAGAAAATTGTTAAAAATTTACTATGAAGGGCAATAACTCCTTAGGGGGTCAATTGACTATTTTGGTCATAGTGACTTATTTTTAGTTCTTACTTTGCTGTACATTATTGCTGTTTACAGTTTATCTCTATCTATAATAATATTCAAGATAACAAAAAAAACAGCAAAATTTCCTCAAAATTACCAATTCAGGGGCAGCAACCTAACAACCGATTATTCGATTCATCTGAAAATTCCAGGGCAAATAGATCGTGACCTGATCAACAATTTTACTTCCTGTCAGATTTGCTCTTAATGCTTTGGTTTTTGAGTTATAAGCCAAAAACTGCATTTTACCCCCATGTTCTATTTTTAGCCATGGTGGCCATCTTGGTTTGTTGGCCGAGTTACCGGACACATTTTTTTAACTAGATACCCCAATGATGATTATGGCTAAGTTTGGTTAAATTTGGCACAGTAGTTTCAGAGGAGAAGATTTTTCTAAAAGATTACTAAGATTTACGAAAAATGGTTAAAAATTGACTATAAAGGGCAATAACTCCTAAAGTGGTCAACTGACCATTTTGGTCATGATGACTTATTTGTAGATCTTACTTTGCTGAACATTATTGCTGTTTACAGTTTATCTCTATCTATAATAATATTCAAGATAATAACCAAAAACAGCAAAATTTCCTTAAAATTATCATTTCAGGGGCAGCCATCCAACAACGGAATGTCCGATTCATCTGAAAATTTCAGGGCAGCTAGATCTTAACCTGATGAACAATTTTACCTATGTCAGATTTGCTCTAAATGCTTTGGTTTTTGAGTTATAAGCCAAAAACTGCATTTTACCCCTATGTTCTATTTTTAGCCATGGCGGTCATCTTGGTTTGTTGGCGGGGTCACCGGACACATTTTTTTAACTAGATACCCCAATGATGATTATGGCTAAGTTTGGTTAAATTTGGCCCAGTAGTTTCAGAGGAGAAGATTTTTCTAAAAGATTACTAAGATTTACGAAAAATGGTTAAAAATTGACTATAAAGGGCAATAACTTCTAAAGTGGTCAACTGACCATTTTGGTCATGTTAACTTATTTGTAGATCTTACTTTGCTGAACATTGTTGCTGTTTACAGTTTATCTCTATCTATAATAATATTCAAGATAATAACCAAAAACAGCAAAATTTCCTTAAAATTACCATTTCAGGGGCAGCAACCCAACAACGGAATGTCCGATTCATCTGAAAATTTCAGGGCAGCTAGATCTTAACCTGATGAACAATTTTACCCATGTCAGATTTGCTCTAAATGCTTTGGTTTTTGAGTTATAAGCCAAAAACTGCATTTTACCCCTATGTTCTATTTTTAGCCATGGCGGTCATCTTGGTTTGTTGGGCGGGACCCCAGACACATTTTTTAAACTAGATACCCCAATGATGATTATGGCTAAGTTTGGTTAAATTTGGCACAGTAGTTTCAGAGGAGAAGATTTTTCTAAAAGATTACTAAGATTTACGAAAAATGGTTAAAAATTGACTATAAAGGGCAATAACTTCTAAAGTGGTCAACTGACCATTTTGGTCATGTTAAATTATTTGTAGATCTTATTTTGCTGAACATTATTGCTGTTTACAGTTTATCTCTATCTATAATAATATTCAAGATAATAACCAAAAACAGCAAAATTTCCTTAAAATTACCATTTCAGGGGCAGCAACCCAACAACGGAATGTCCGATTCATCTGAAAATTTCAGGGCAGCTAGATCTTAACCTGATGAACAATTTTACCCGTGTCAGATTTGCTCTAAATGCTTTGGTTTTTGAGTTATAAGCCAAAAACTGCATTTTACCCCTATGTTCTATTTTTAGCCATGGCGGCCATCTTGGTTGGTTGGGCGGGACACCAGACACATTTTTTAAACTAGATACCCCAATGATGATTATGGCTAAGTTTGGTTAAATTTGGCCCAGTAGTTTCAGAGGAGAAGATTTTTCTAAAAGATTACTAAGATTTACGAAAAATGGTTAAAAATTGACTATAAAGGGCAATAACTTCTAAAGTGGTCAACTGACCATTTTGGTCATGTTAAATTATTTGTAGATCTTACTTTGCTGAACATTGTTGCTGTTTACAGTTTATCTCTATCTATAATAATATTCAAGATAATAACCAAAAACAGCAAAATTTCCTTAAAATTACCATTTCAGGGGCAGCAACCCAACAACGGAATGTCCGATTCATCTGAAAATTTCAGGGCAGCTAGATCTTAACCTGATGAACAATTTTACCCATGTCAGATTTGCTCTAAATGCTTTGGTTTTTGAGTTATAAGCCAAAAACTGCATTTTACCCCTATGTTCTATTTTTAGCCATGGCGGTCATCTTGGTTTGTTGGCGGGGTCACCGGACACATTTTTTTAACTAGATACCCCAATGATGATTATGGCTAAGTTTGGTTAAATTTGGCCCAGTAGTTTCAGAGGAGAAGATTTTTCTAAAAGATAACTAAGATTTACGAAAAATGGTTAAAAATTGACTATAAAGGGCAATAACTTCTAAAGTGGTCAACTGACCATTTTGGTCATGTTAAATTATTTGTAGATCTTATTTTGCTGAACATTATTGCTGTTTACAGTTTATCTCTATCTATAATAATATTCAAGATAATAACCAAAAACAGCAAAATTTCCTTAAAATTACCATTTCAGGGGCAGCAACCCAACAACGGAATGTCCGATTCATCTGAAAATTTCAGGGCAGCTAGATCTTAACCTGATGAACAATTTTACACGTGTCAGATTTGCTCTAAATGCTTTGGTTTTTGAGTTATAAGCCAAAAACTGCATTTTACCCCTATGTTCTATTTTTAGCCATGGCGGCCATCTTGGTTGGTTGGCGGGACACCAGACACATTTTTTAAACTAGATACCCCAATGATGATTATGGCTAAGTTTGGTTAAATTTGGCACAGTAGTTTCAGAGGAGAAGATTTTTCTAAAAGATTACTAAGATTTACGAAAAATGGTTAAAAATTGACCATAAAGGGCAATAACTCCTAAAGTGGTCAACTGACCATTTTGGTCATGTTAACTTATTTGTAGATCTTACTTTGCTGTACATTATTGCTGTTTACAGTTTATCTCTATCTATAATAATATTCAAGATAATAACCAACCAGTTGCTTCGCAGGGCGCAGCATTATACGACCGCAGAGGTTGAACCCTGAACGGTTGGGGCAAGTATGGACACAACATTCAAGCTGGATTCAGCTCTAAATTTGGATTGTGATTAAATAGTTGACACAGCATAGGTTTCTGACACAGAATGAATGTGGTCTAATGAACTTAAACAAAAAATTTTGCCTTTGAGCAATTCACTATGCTGTTGAATATTAATCCTCTCAAAAAAATGTTTGAAGAAATTTTCTTTTTATTTATGAAATCTGAAATGAAAAAAATTGACCCCCAAATTTTTTTTTCACATCCCCCTTTCCCTTATTTCAAAACTGATCTCAATTCAAATTTCTAATGAAGTTTGCAACAATAACTTCTCATTTAAATACATCATAAAATATTAAAATGTAAAAAAAGTGCTTGTTATTACTGAATGGTAAAGATTGTTTTAATCTATCAGTTGGTAGTAAAAGTGAATATACATTGTATATTGTATAAAACAATGATTTAAGTTGATTCAACTACTATTCTGGACAAAGAAAGATAACTCCAATTGAAATCCAATTGGAATTTCTTGCTATTGCACAATATTGTGCAATTAGATATTTCTTGCTATTGTGCAATACTGTGCAATTGAAAATATTTGCTATTGCACAATACTGTGCAATTGAAGATTTCTTGCTATTGCACAATACTGTGCAATTGAAGATTTCTTGCTATTGCACAATACTTAATATAATAATTTTGGATCCTGATTTGGACCAACTTGAAAACTGGGCCCATAATCAAAAATCTAAGTACATGTTTAGATTCAGCATATCAAAGAGGCCCAAGAATTCAATTTTTGTTAAAATCAAACATAGTTTAATTTTGGACCCTTTGGACTTTAATGTAGACCAATTTTAAAACGGGACCAACAATTAAGAATCTACATACACAGTTAGATTTGGCATATCAAAGAACCCCAATTATTCAATTTTTGATGAAATCAAACAAAGTTTAATTTTGGACCCCGATTTGGACCAACTTGAAAACTGGGCCAATAATAAAAAATCTAAGTACATTTTTAGATTCAGCATATCAAAGAACCCCAAGGATTCAATTTTTCAAAGAACCCCAAGGATTCAATTTTTGTTAAAATCAAACTAAGTTTAATTTTGGACCCTTTGGACCTTAATGTAGACCAATTTGAAAACGGGACCAAAAATTAAGAATCTACATACACAGTTAGATTCGGCATATCAAAGAATCCCAATTATTCAATTTTTGATGAAATCAAACAAAGTTTAATTTTGGACCCTTTGGGCCCTTTATTCCTAAACTGTTGGGACCAAAACTCCCAAAATCAATACCAACCTTCCTTTTATGGTCATAAACCTTCTGTTTAAATTTCATACATTTCTATTTACTTATACTAAAGTTATGGTGCGAAAACCAAGAAAAATGCTTATTTGGGTCCCTTTTTGGCCCCTAATTCCTAAACTGTTGGGACCTCAACTCCCAAAATCAATACCAACCTTCCTTTTGTGGTCATAAACATTGTGTTTAAATTTCATTGATTTCTATTTACTTAAACTAAAGTTATTGTGCGAAAACCAAGAATAATGCTTATTTGGGCCCTTTTTTGGCCCCTAATTCCTAAACTATTGGAACCAAAACTCCCAAAATCAATCCCAACCTTTCTTTTGTGGTCATAAACTTTGTGTCAAAATTTCATAGATTTCTATTAACTTAAACTAAAGTTATAGTGCGAAAACCAAGAAAATGCTTATTTGGGCCCTTTTTGGCCCCTAATTCCTAAAATGTTGGGACCAAAACTCCCAAAATCAATCCCAACCTTCCTTTTGTGGTCATAAACCTTGTGTTAAAATTTCATAGATTTCTATTCAGTTTTACTAAAGTTAGAGTGCGAAAACTAAAAGTATTCGGACGACGACGACGACGACGCAGACGACGACGCCAACGTGATAGCAATATACGACGAAAAAATTTTCAAATTTTGCGGTCGTATAAAAACAGCAAAATTTCCTTAAAATTACCATTTCAGGGGCAGCAACCCAACAACGGAATGTCCGATTCATCTGAAAATTTCAGGGCAGCTAGATCTTGACCTGATGCACAATATTACCCCATGTCAGATTTGCTCTAAATGCTTTGGTTTTTGAGTTATAAGCCAAAAACTGCATTTTACCCCTATGTTCTATTTTTAGCCATGGCGGCCATCTTGGTTTGTTGGCCGGGTCACCGGACACATTTTTTAAACTAGATACCCCAATGATGATTGTGGCCAAGTTTGGTTAAATTTGGCCCAGTAGTTTCAGAGGAGAAGATTTTTGTAAAAGTTAACGCAGGACGACGACGACGACGGACGACGGACGCCGACGGACGCCGGACGCCAAGTGATGAGAAAAGCTCACTTGGCCTTTCGGCCAGGTGAGCTAATAATACAAATCAAAATTAAAATGACATTGAAATAAAAATTACGTATGAACTCAAATTATTCAATTAATTATGTGAAATTTAACACTGAAACAGTTAATTTATGCTTCAACATTCACCCTTTCTTCGAGTACTTTTAATACTTTGATAAAGACTCTATTACCCAAAGAGATCTCGCGAGGTTTAAATCTGGCCGTGTGATATTACGGGATATCGCCGAGTTGCCAATCTCTTGTTTTATATGTCTCTGATGTCATGTATGTATAGATAAGATTAGATACTTTATTTTCCAATTGTCAAATTAGGCCCCCAGCGGGCAGAATCATATATACATGATACAACAATTTAATCTTAACAACATACAGTATTTAAAACGACATCATTTTAATATACAGTGAAACCTGTTTAAACCGAACCTCTACTGAACTAAAGGTTTTAAATTAGTTCGATTTTGGCCGATGTTCTGTTTTATCAGGTTCACAGAGCATACAATTTGACATGACGGTGCTTAAGAACTTGTTTGATTTATAAAGAATTTCGGTTTATGCAGGATTCGGTTTAGTCAGGTTTCACTGTATTGTTGAATTAAAAAAGAAGAACGACCATGTATTTCGCTTTCAAAAAAAGGGGGTAATGGTTTTTGGTCGAGTCTGCGACTTGTGTGGCAGACATCTCGACATAGGGATAGTGACCCATAAAAAAGACTGGATGCTTCATACTTTGTATCTATACTTAGACGGTGTATCACCAGAGTGTACCTTGAGATGACTTTGTAAGTTATTGTTCTGAGTTAACTCTTGTCCATATACGTCACAACTTAGACGGTGTATCACCAGAGTGCACCTTGAGATGACTCTG
Source organism: Mytilus edulis (assembly GCA_019925275.1). Classification (NCBI taxonomy): domain Eukaryota; kingdom Metazoa; phylum Mollusca; class Bivalvia; order Mytilida; family Mytilidae; genus Mytilus; species Mytilus edulis. The sequence goes on from CM034354.1 coordinate 25,165,783, forward strand.
TAAGTTATTGTTCTGAGTTAACTCTTGTCCATATATATACGTCACAACTTAGACGGTGTATCACCAGAGTGCACCTTGAGATGACTCTGTAAGTTATTGTTCTGAGTTAACTCTTGTCCATATACGTCACAACTTAGACGGTGTATCACCAGAGTGCACCTTGAGATGACTCTGTAAGTTACTTTTCTGAGAAAACTGTTGTCCACATACATCACATTTATAGGGTTTATCGCCAGTATGTGCTTTTGAGTGCCTCGATAACGAACCATACCGACTAAATCTTTTACCACACACATCACATACATGGGGTTTTTCTCCAGTATGTACGGTCATGTGGTTTTGCAAGCTATTAATCTGCGTAAACGTTTTACTACATATTTTACATGTGTGGGGTTTATAACCGGTATGTGTGTTCATGTGTCTCTTTAAGCGATACGTTCTACCAAACGTCTTTCCACATAAATCACACAAATGACATTCATGACGTTTATTACCCGTATGTATTCTCATGTGTTTCTCAAAGTTCCGGATCTCATTAAACCCTTTACCACACACATCACACGTGTGTAGTTCACCTCCAGTGTGTACTGTCATGTGTATTTGTAAATTTTGAATTTCACTGAAACCTTCACCACACATACCACATTTATAAGGCATGTCTCCAGGATGTATTCTCAGTTGTGTTATTAAGTCATCGCGCTGACTAAAACATTCACTAGTGTGTGTGCCCATGTGTACTTGTAACTTTTCCTGTTTACTAAAACCCGCGCAACGTACATCACATTTACCAGTGTGTGTGCTCATGTGTACTTGTAACTTTTTCTGCTTCCTAAAATCCGCGCCACATACATCACATTTAAATTGTGTGACCACATTGTGAGTTTTATTGTGTCTTTTTAACCTGTAATGATCGCCAAAACTTTTACCACACAAACCACATTGATAGAATTTGTCGCTATAATGTGATCCCATGTGTTCCTTTAAATAAGAATGTTCGCCAAATCCTTTACCACATATACCACATTTGTAAGGTTTATCGCCAGTATGAATACGCCGCATATGTCTCTGTAAATCATAAACTCTGCCGAACCCTTTACCACATTCATTACATTTGTAAGGTTTATCTTCAGTGTGATTTCTCATGTGTACCTGTAGGTTATTAGGGCTCCAAAACCCTTTACCACATACATCACATTGAATTGGCTTCGCAATACTATTTGTACAATCATGACTATTCTGTGCCTGTAAGATTCCAGTTTGATCCAATCCATTACTACATACAACATTTTTACCAGAGTTGTCTCCCGTATCCATGGTATCTGCATCCTGATGCATTATGTCTCTGAAAAAAACACTTTTAACAGAGTTGTCTCCCGTATCCATGGTATCTGAATTCTGATGCATGATGTCTCTGAAAAAAACACCTTTACTAGAGTTGTCTCCCGTATTAATGATTGTATTTGAAGTCTGATCCATAATGACCCGGTCTGCTCTTTCCCTATTATGAAAAAAAAAGAATAGTGATCATTGCGTCTGTATGCTCAGTTAGCTACTTTTTGAAAATAAATTAACATATACTAGGATTTGATTGGAAAATTAAAATTGAGATTAAACGAAGTTAATGTTTATTGACCAATCATATTCCAGTATATATTAATACTATCTACATGTTGTTTACAAACAAGCAAACAAATAGCAAGCAAGTTGATAAAAGGTTTGCTCTGCATGCTTTTATAGAAGAGCTGTAACATGTTTGCTATTCATAATATGATTTGATATTGTACTTTTTTGTCATTGACCTTTCTCGTCTCAGGGTAGGACATCAAATACCGGAAAGTTAACTATATGTGTTCCAGTTCCGATCATTTCGACCATCAATCATGTTAATTCATGTACCGTTTTAATATGCATATATATATATATATCATTGTATATTGCACCCTAAATTCAATATTGAAATATTAATTATTAATACAAGTTTATTTGCTTTAACAATCTGCAATGTACACGAATTGTATTGCTTAATAATATTCGTAATATTATGTGCAATGTTCACAAAAAACTGCATGTAATAATCCTCTATGAGGGGGAGGACAGGGGTAAGGGAGACAGGGAGAAAGGGGGTAGGAGAAAGGAGAAAGGGGTGGGAGAAAGGAGAAAGGGGGTAGGAGAAAAGAGAGGAAGGCTGGGAGAAAGGAGAAAAAGTGGAGAAAGGAGAAAAAATAAAATATCTCTCCTTTTAAAAAAATTTCAAAATTTTCAAAAAAAAATATCTCAAAAGGAGATGTTTTATTCTAATGGGAAAAAGGAGAACGGGGGTAGAAGAAAGGAGAAGAGGGGTGGGAGAAGGGAGAAGGGTACCCCCTGTCCTCCCCCTCCTCTATTTACTAATCATTAAATCATCAAATATGAGAGTTTAATTAGACATGTTAGAAAGGCTGTGGATTTTCTATAAAATAATTTATAACCATATGTTTAGCATTGAATCAACATAAGGGTACATAATGGATTCGTTAAATTAGGATAAACGTCTTTCACTATTACTTTTGTCACTTCAATGGCTAAATTCTATTTGTTGCTAATGTATGTATGTACTTCGAGAGTGAAGACGCATCCCTTGATTCTGGTAGGGTACAGCGGATCCTTGTACACTCCCTAAGGATTAATGGAGGTGTGTCCTTTACAATATTAACCCACCATCAGAAGAGTCCCCACCTCAACACCGCCCAAGGGAGCGTGTAAGACATCGGGAAGTCTGATATTATGGTGGAGGAAGCCGAACTACTCGGAGAGAATCACCGGGCATCTCGGCGGGAACATATGACCCGAAGAGATTTCAGAAGATTGATCTCCAGATCAAGCTGGGAACAACTTTGACCTACCGAGGCCGCCGAAGTATCAAATCAAATCAAATCAAATCAAATATTTTATTGTCATGTAAACTTTACAGTTTGTGACCAACATATATTATTACAATAAACACAATAAACATATATACATACATATTAAACATACAAAATATCAACAGCATTAAAATGTATAACAACAAACAAGTTGTTAAGAGTCCCCTGCCCTCAGTTCTAATGACTTTTTCAAGAAGGATCCTAACTTATTTGTTTGTAAAGGCGATGATGGATTTAGTAAATAATGAATTTTTTCTTCTTCATTTAAATTATTAAAGTTATTATTTTCTGTACATATGTGATGAAAAAATTCATTTCTTAGAGTTTTATTATACTCACAATATAGTAAAAAATGTTTCTCATCCTCTAGTATTTTACATTTATGGCAAAGACGTTCCTCTCTTGGGATTTTAAAATATCTCCCCTTTTCAATCAAGAGGGAGTGATCACTTATTCTAAATTTAGTGATTAATCTCCTTATCTGAAAATTAGATGTATTTAGATAATATTCTAGTTTGTAATCTTTTTTAAGTTTTTTATAGAGAAAAAATTTACTTTTATCATCGATGTTTTGAAATTTATTTTGAATTAAATCTTCATATCTATTTTTCATTTTTAACTTTATATCGTTTTTTATTTTATTTACATCTTTTATGTCCTTACAAGTAGAAAGAATATTAAGGTCAACGTTAGTCTCTTTGACAATATTTTTAGCATATGTATACCATGAGTAAGTTCCTGTCAAATCTAGAGACTGTGCTAGAGAAAAAGCTTCCTTTAACAATGGATTAATATTATTATTATATAGTCTAGCTAAATATAAAAGGGTTTGTGTTTTAATAAAACATTCTATAGGCAATCTTCCTAATTCAACTCTTGCTCCTAAATTGGATGCATTTTTTCTTATCCCTAGAGTAGATTTACAAAATTTAAGATGCATATTTTCTATGGGGGTTTTGTCTATAAAATCAAGTTGATTAATTTCTTTTCCTGAAGTTAAGGCTCTGCTTTTGGCTCGATGAAAAGAAATATATGTATCCAAATATGTTACTTCTGAATTATAGGTCATAATTGGTTTTACTAAAGAATCAAAAAGATTATTTGCTACTTTTATAGGTAGATTATTCAATGATTTAGTATATGATTTTATTGCAAAAAATACTTTTTTTGCTTTTTTTGTCAGCTCTAAAGTACTTTGTGATAAATTTCCATTACATTTTATCAACATTCCCAAAAATGAATATTCTGTTACACTCTCTATGGCTTTATTCTCATAGTAAATATGTGATGTTTCACTTTTATGTTTTGACTGACTAAAAATCATGGATTTAGTTTTGTTTGTATTCAAAGAGAGTTGCCATTTGTTACAATATAATTTAACGTTATTTAAACTGTTTTGTAGACCCTCTTTTGATTCTGACAGGATTAAAAGATCATCCGCAAAAAGAAGGCATCCTACCTTACTATTTATAAGTTTAAGGGGACTTGAATCATTTCCCTCAAAATTTTTTACAATATCATTTATAAAGACATTAAATAAAGTGGGACTTAGTGTGTCTCCCTGTTTAACCCCTCTAGCAATATTAAAATATTCTGATACATAATCTTTATATTTTAAAGATGATTTAGTATTTAGTATCGAAACTAGTTTAAACACCGGTCTGAATGTACCAGAGATGTGTGTGGGATGGTGAAAATCACCCTACTGATGTACTGAAAATTCAACGTCTGGAGTGAGAATCGAGCTCGGGACCTTCAGCACTGTAGCCATCGGTCTTAACCAGTAGACCATGAACCCAGGCTAATATGAATTAAAATTGTCATTCTGGCGTTCCATATATATATTTCTTAAGAAGATAATCTAAAAATAGTTATTAGTATAAAACAGTTCCTTTTCAGAATAGATTTGATTTCTTTATCTCTAACTTATTACAATATAAGTACTTATGATTGTGTAAAAACTCAACCACATCTCTTCATAATCCTAACGTAATTATATTGGGGTATTTTTTTTCAAATTGAATAAAATAATAATAATTGTACATTTTCAACCTTTTTATATTTTCTCTTACATTATTTGACCAGTATTATATTGAGGAAAACTGACAATAATATTTTTTTTTATAATATAACCGAGTATACTCACGTTTTCTTGTTGATAATAAGAAGTACTTCTAATTTCACAGGGAAACTTGCCCGAGAACTCAAAAGTAAACACAAACAACGGGCGACAACCACTAACACAAATATTACATAGATGGAACGCCAGATTAACACTTCTTTTAAAAAAGATTGCCAATGATACAACTCTCCAAAAGAGACAAAAATGACACAGAAGCAATTATAGGTCACATTTAAAGGCAGTGTATGTGCGTATCATATTAAATATTGATCAGTAACCAAAAATTATAAAAAAAATAAAAAAAAAATATTAAAAAAAATAAATAAATAAAATATATGGAAAATAACTGCTAAAAGTAAAATTAAAATATATCCTTTAATTGCATGTTAAAAGTATTAAAAACCGTAAACTTCCCATGTAAAAGTCAAATAAAACATGTAAACCTCCTCTGTAAAAACACATAAAGACTTACAAAAAATGTAAATATAGTGTATATAATGTTGTATGTTACGATTGTTAATAATTTATTCTTCATGTATATATTATTTATATTTTTTTTTGGTGGTGGAGCTGTTCGACATACGGAAGTATGGTTACCCTATAAAGGGTGTAAAGATCCAGAGAAGAAGAAGAAACATGTGGGGATGCGTAACCAAAATGGCTTCGTAGGCTACGAATATTATATTTATTCCTGCGGAAATTTTAATAGATCCCAGAATATTTCTTCCTTTTTGGAACTTAATTAATTTATGAAGCAACTTCTAATCAATGAAAGCTTAAACGTACCCGAATCTGGTTTCAAAATTAAATGTCATCGGATCGGGAATATTAATATGTGAAATAAATCTGGAAATTTTCGCAATTATTAGCGAAAAAATATCAAATGTTACTCACAGAGGTTTTATCATTTGCATTGTCAAAATCTCGACTTTTTTTTTTTTTTAGTTCAATGCCAATTTTATTTTTATTATATCCCTAATAGATTTCGTAGAAACAACCCCTGTTAACTTTGAAAATTTTTCTTTAAAATATTAATTATAATTATTGACATAATGGAATAAACGATATTTCTCTTGATAATTATCACTAAAAAAGGCATTTCAAACAAGTCAAAAAAGAATACAAAACAGTTTAGGTTTTGAAAATAGATTATCATAAATATATGATTATCATATCAAAATGCATCTAGTTTTAGACATTTCTTACTTTAAATTGATTGTATACACTCAAACTTGATTTTAAGTCGGAATATAGATATTTTATTTTTTGTTTCTGTCAAATTCGATTTTTTAGAAAATAATTTTCACCCTAGAGTTTTTTTTAACATACATTACATTTATTCAAGTGTAGGATAATTTTATTCTTTTAATGTGCATTTATGTTTTATTTCTATTTTTTATTCTAACTAATCCATTAAATACAAATTATAATAAATTTATCATTATCGAATTTAAAGAAATTTAAATCCCTGCATCCCGTAATTCAAAAGAAGAATTCCTGGATCGCGAAAGGAGCAACCCTAAAATCCCGAGCTAAAAAATACCAGACCGCGAAGTCCCCAAAAAAGGTCTTTTGAATTACTTAATTCACAAAATCAGCAAATAACCGATAATGTTCGTGTATCTTTCACGTTTCATTCATTGAGTATGATTTAATTTTGGATGTAACACATCTACCGATTGGCTGACGTCGTTTTGTTTATTAGCTTAAAGACATAAATTTGTCATGCGACCGTGACATCATCAAAGTTTTTTTTCATGATGTATTCCTGTTTAAAATGGAAATAAGAATTAAATTATAAGGAATGACAGTAATATTTTTTCTGTCTATTCGAAATAAGGGACCGTTCAATATTTACCAGATGGATGGGCCGGTGCATTCTAAATATTGTTTCATTAAAAAAGGTAATGCCCATCCTTTTAAATTCTGAAAAAAAAATCCTTGCCCATCTAAAAAAATCTATAAAAAAAGTCCTTGCCCCTTTAAAACTATAAGACTAATCAAAAATGATTTAGGTTCTTTTTCTATTTTAAAGTTTTTAAATTTGTATGTCTTGAAATCAAAGAATAGACTGTGGTGTTAATACAAAATTTAACATGTGCTAGTTAAGGGGGTACATAACACTACAGGGAGATAACTCTGTAAAATCAGCTAAATGTTTTAATTACGTTGTGTTGGTAAGAGAATATAAAGCTTCTCAATGATCAAAATAAGTGTTTGTCAAACTGCTATATAACCAGTGTAATTTTTCTGATTAAAAGGTTGGTTCAAATTTTTTGAAATTTTTATATTTTTGTCAAAGGGTCAAGGTAAATACTTTGTCAAAATTTAAAGAAAATTAAACGAGCCAAATTAATTTTAGTTAAGGTGTTGGGTACCACCTTAATTCCATTATAGTTATGTATATATTTATGTGTGTTATCAGGACCAAACATTTCATTGTTTTTTAAAGATTTGATTTTATATGTAGGGCCTCAAATACAATATTGATTTAAAATAAAGGAAATAATTTTAATTAAGGAACAATAACTCTTGGACTAGTAAACATATTATCATATGCTGAATTACTAATAATTGTCCTAATAACAGAGCATGTTTATAGTTCAAATATCAATGTCCCTTTATCTATTCTACTTTTCAAAAAAGAAATTATGGTCTTTTCAAGCAAATATTGGTAGACCTGTTTTTGACTTTGATGCAGCCTTTTTCGCCTATTAATTAATTCACTAGATTTTACAGCTAAACACCAAACTATCAAACAACCTGGCATTCTGTAAGATCAATATATAAATGAGATAGCTGTACAGTTATATAAAAATCTAATTTGATTAGAAAAAGTTATAAAAAAATTTAAAGGTGACCATATGAATTTAGCCTAAACTTAAAATTGTAACTTTCTTTTAACCTATTTACTTAATCCATAAAATGACAGGAAAAAAACAAAGTACTAAATAGCCTGGCTTTCAGTAAGATCAATATAAAAATGATATAGCAGTAGAGTTTTATGAAAATGCAAGTTGATTTGAAAAAGTTATGAAAAAAATTAAAGATGACTATCTTGAGATAACCTAAAACTGAAAATTTGAGATTTTTCTTAAACCTTTTTATTAAATCTATAAGAATGACAGCAACACATCAAGCTACCAAACAACTTGACATTCTATAAGATCAATATATAAATGAAATATCTGTAAAGTTTTATGAAAATCCATGTTGATTTGAAAAAGTTATAATTTTTTTTAAAGATAACTATCTGGATTTAGCCTAAACTGAAAATTTGAGCTTTTTTAACCTTTTTTAAATCCGCAAGAATGACAGCAACACACCAAACTACCAATCAAACTGGCATTCAGTAAGATCAATATATAAATGATATAGCAGTAGAGTGTTATGAAAATGCAAGTTGATTTGAAAAAGTTATGAAAAAAATTAAAGATGACTATCTTGAAATAACCTAAAACTGAAAAGTAGTAAGTCCGGTAAGGACCGATTTTGGCCTCAAACTTCAGATTCATCTGACGAAAGATTTTGACCACTTTTTAAACACTTAAGTGTCCATTTTATTTGATTCAATCAATTGATGTGAAAGATTTTAACTAATATAGTCATTAAAAACGATCCGATTCAAGCTGAAATATGGAAAATCTACAAAAAATGCCGAAAAATGTCACTCTTCAGATGGTCTTTGTCAAAAATGAAAGTGGCCGCATCCGTGTTCATCCTCAACCTTTATATATGTTATGTATTATCATGAAATACAACTTACATTTCAATATTTAGGATGAACACGAATGCGGCCACTTTCGTTTTACACGGAAACCGTCTAAAATTTAACTAAAATGCTAGAATTGTGAAGATTTCAGTAATTTTATCATAACTTATTGGTGCTAGTAGCCGATATATGTTCATTGTATTGTCAAAAACAGCTCATATTTATATAGCAGAAGCATTCTACTGTCCAATTAAGAACTAAAAATTAACATTTTAACAATTTTGTAAAATTGCTATATTTTGGGACCAAAAAGGGGTCTTACTGGACCTTCTCCTTTGAGATTTTTCTTAAACCTTTTTATTAAATCTATAAGAATGACAGCAACACATCAAGCTACCAAACAACTTGGCATTCTATAAGATCAATATATAAATGAAATATCTGTAAAGTTTTATGAAAATCCATGTTGATTTGAAAAAGTTATAATTGTTTTTAAAGATGACTATCTGGATTTAGCCTAAACTGAAAATTTGAACTTTTTTTAACCTTTTTATTAAATCTGCAAGAATGACAGCAACACAATAAAATACCAATCAAACTGGCATTCAGTAAGATCAATATATAAATGAAATATCTGTAGAGTTTTATGAAAATCCATGTTTATTTAAAAAAGTTATAAAAAAAATTAAAGATGACTATCTAGTTTCAGCCTAAACTTAAAATTTTAGTTTTTTTTTACCTATTTATAAAATCCATAAAAATGACAGCAATACACCAGAGTACCAAACAAACTTGCTTTCTGTAAGATCAATACATAATTGAGATAGCTGTAGAGTTTTATTAAAATCCAAGTTGATTTGAAAAAGTTATGAAAAAAATTAAAGGTGACTATCTGAATTTAGCCTAAAATGAAAATATGAGTGGTTTTTTTTTCTTACCTATCAATTAAATCCATTAATTTAACAGCAATACACCAAACAATTAAGCAACTTGGTATTTTAAAAGGTCAAAATATTTTAAAAGATAGTCCAAACAGATAATTCTAGCTTATTTATTCCTTAACTAAATCCTTAGAATTGACAGAAATGAACCAACCTAGTTTGTTGAGACATGTTTTGAGTGCCAGCAAAATAAATTACCTACAAAATAAAATTGATAGCAATATTTTACCTATAAAAATGTTCTGGCCAATCCACTAAACATTTAAAAAAAAGTTCTTGCCCATCCAAATATTTCCACAAAAAAAGTGCTTGCCCCGACCCATTTTGCACCGGCCCATCCATCTGATAAATAATGAAAGTTATATATATTCGCGACGATTTATATTCCCGTTATTTTTCTACTCGCGAAAATAAGTTAACAGTATGTATTTTCCTACTTCCCTTATGATTGTCAGAAAATTCAATATTCCTTTCATTATAGCTGACTATAAGGTATGGGCTTTGCTCATTGTTTAAGGCCGTACGGTGACCTATAGTTATTATTTCGGTGTCATTTTGTTTTTTTGTGAAGAATTTTTGTCTCATTGGAAATCATATTCTTTCTTTATATTATGTGGACAATCTTATCCAGTTTGACATATCTCAGTCTCCATAATGTTTACAAGTTCAACTCGTTCACCCAAAAAAATTTACAAAATACAGTGAAACCTGACTAAACCGAATCCTGCATAAACCGAAAACTTGCATATAATAAACATGTTTTTAAGCACCGTCATATCAAATTGTATGCGTTGTGAACCTGATAAAACCGAACATCGGCAAAAACCGAACAAAACCTTAAGTCCCGTAGAGGTTCGGTTTAAACTGGTTTCACTGTACTAGTATATTGCTTTATGTGTAAGGTGTCCCTATCACGCGATGTTGTCATTCAGGTGGCATTTTTAACGTTTGCATATAATCGTGAGGTTTGGCTTGCCATTAAACTAGGTTCCATAAAAACATCTTAAAATGTCTTGCACCAAGTCATAAATAGGGCAGTTTCTATCAAATATTCCTTTTTTTTTTTTTTTTTTTTTTTTTTTCTTCATGAATTTACAAGTATCAACATATATTTATCTTGTGGCACAATAAGCAAGCAAATGAAATGAATAAGCATAATAAGCATTCTATGAACTAACACTTAGAAATCTATGGATTAAGTATAGTAATAACATTTTCATTCATATAGTAATAGTAGTGCGAGAAATATATGAGCATGCATACATATGGTATAACAGTGTACAAATAATTTCAAATGCTCATATACATACATGTATCAATTTAATCAATAATCTTAGCCCAGGGGTTCCAGTACAAGTTGTGTTCTTCCACACTTTAAGTTTTTTGAAGAAACATGTTTCTCTAAAATCAAGTTTCCTTTTATGTAATTTTGAAGACCTTTTATATTAGGTTTTATATCTTGCATTTTACATCTGTAAATAAAGAAATTCGTCAGTAATGTAACTTTATTTTTAATAAAATTCAGTTTATAATTTTCATAGAGGTCAAAAATGACAATTTTCAAATTAAGTTGAATTTCGATAAGAACCTTATCGAAAATCCATGAATTTAGATTGTGCCAAATGTCGGCTACAATATGACAACCCCAAAGTAAATGTTCTATAGTTTCAGGCTCTTCCTTGCAAAATGTACACAAATTACAATTAACAAGCTTCTTTTTAAATAGTAAAGCATTTGTCCCTAAAATATAATGAATAATTCTATATTGAAATCAACATAACCTAGTGTTTTTTGAAACCTTGGTAACACACAAGTGTATTTTTTTCCAATTTTCTACAACTTTGTTAAGAATACCTTCCCATTTTTTTTCTGCTACAAAATTTGTAGGTAAAATTCCTTGATTTAAAATAGTATACATGTTCTTTGAGCCTTTTTCGGACTTGAAGAAAATATTAATGTTAAAAGGTATAATAGCCTGATGTATTTTTTCTCTTTCAGTGTTGATTCCAATGTCTTGTAGCCACTTTTTTTTAGTGCTAATGTAAGTCAATTAAACTGAAGAAACATGGGTTTGAAATTAAACATAACTTCAAAATTATCACACGTTAATATATCTCCATGTTCATCTAACAGGTCATTTACAGTCCATACCCTATGATGTGCCCAATTTTTATAGTAAACGCTGACATTATCAATTTTAATATGTTCGTTTAATATGCCATATAGATGTAGAAATGACTTCCTCAAAATAAAAT